>JABFFB010000141.1:0-88155 GCA_013623555.1 Fusarium nisikadoi | reverse complement strand
CACTAAAACTCACTGATCTCCTACTAACCTCTGACCGTTGTTTTTCCTTACCCGGGGGCGTACTTATACACACATCTTAAGCCAAAAAGAGCTAAACTTATTTCCAATCCTGGGTAAGGGCCTTTTTTATCAGTCAGATAAGAGATGATGGTACAGGCCCGGCAGTACAAGCGGGTAGCCAATGCCGTGAAACATTGGCTGAGGTCTGGGCTGTGCTGACACATGACCCAACTGCCCGTATTTCGGGATTGCCTTTAACCCCTGCAGGTCCTGTAGCGCCGGGGCAACGTCGGGAGACACTGCCTTAAAACCAGGGCTGCTTGTATCAACCAGTTGCAGCTAGCCTAGCACTAGGGGCCTAGACTGGCCAGTGAAGTCTCAAGGCACTAGCACCAATCCGATATGACAACCTGGCACAGACGCTCGCGCGCGCGGGCGGTGTTGAGTCCATCAAGGTGCCCGGGATGAGACAGCGGACGGCACAGATGGTGCATGGCTCCACTTGCCCACATGTTCAAGCTCCGCGGAAATGGCTAGCTGAAGATCCACCCCCCTAACTGTTGCCCTATGGCGACATCTTGTTAGACCTGTAGTCTAGATGCTGCCAGACTCTGACCTTTGAAAACTTTCTGAGACATCGTACGATTATGACATAGCTACTCAGTATGCAACATATCGGGTTCCCGGCATGTAAATCATTCGTTTATCAATGCCGACTAAACGGATATTAATCAGAATACATAGCAAGAGGAAAGCCTAGTACAGGACAGTGGACGAAAGGCGCTAGCCTAAAGATGTGGTGCAAAAGTGCAACGGTCTACATCCGTACAGCCACACTGACCTATTTCGGCATAACATCCCGGCCACTTTCCTCCTGGACGGTGGTCAAGGTAGCTGGTAGGGGGACTCGTGCGACTATTATGGCTTCCCCTGTCAACGTAGGGCATAGATAGGGGTAGTTCCTATCTTCCGCTGGGCTGGATTCCCAGAATCTTGAGAAGATCGAGTTTTGCTGATTCCAGATCGGGCAGGGACAATAATTGACAACGATATATCTCGTCCGGCTTTTGTCATGGCGTAGGGAGTGACGTGGTATAGAGCAATGGGATTGCTGCTGGTGATTGCACAGCTGTATAAATTCCATGCCCCACTGTGCTCCCTGTATTATAGTGGATAAATTGCCATTGTGACATATCGTCAAGCCTGTAGGCTTTGAAGCATCTTAAAGCAAAGAAGGAAATATCGTGCGGCTCAAAGTTGGGGTGAAGCTGATCAACATTCTATACACTGGAGGACAGGGATTTCTATTTGGAGATCTAGGAACTACTCTATGATGCTACATTACATCCAAAGTCCAAAAGATGAGATTTTCAAATTATGGAGTCCACTGCATCCACGCATGTCGAGATTGCTGTCTTAATTGACCTTCAAACCAATATGGTCCATTAGACTCGAGTCTCCAACAACTAGAGCATCAGCCAATTTCTGTTGAGGAGAAAAAAAGGCATGAGCGTCTCATCTATCTTATTCACACGCAAGAAATAGCACTTCAAATATGCTACTAAAGTTATTAGAAACTGCTTCCAGTCCCTTGGTCATGAATTCAAGTACGGGACTACAATCGGAGTGCACGGCCCCCTGTAGAGGGCGATCGCGACCCTCCCTTCACCGATCTGAACTCGATGCCTTGCTATTGTAATCTTTGGCGGAGCTGCCTCTCAGACAGTTCTTATGGCAGTGGGAAGGATTTTGCCATTGTTACAGTTGTCTTCATTGATACAGTTTGCCTTGCTACTCTAGGTGTTCCTTGATCGGCTCGTGGTTGACCATGAGAGGGATGATGATGTTCTCCAAGCACCTCCTCTACCTCCTCCTCGTGCTAAGATACCGTATCCACCATCTTTGCATCACCTGCCCAAGCACGCTCAGAATCATGTCGGCCGCCCGAGCAGCAGGGCACCCAAACAGGCACCAATAACGACGTTGTGCGAAATCGGTACAATGGTCAGACGGCGAGGGAGCTTCACGTTGGTGGTATGACAACAAAGCTGATTTCAAGCCCGGCATCGGCGGATGACTCTGGTTGCAGGAGGAGAGTAGTCCTTAGATAGATGAGAGATAATACATCCTTATTGTCCTCCGGTCTTTGACTTTGCTGTTAGCTACGCGGACTGGGCTGCTAGCGCATGGCGCACCCGACAGCCAGCGTCATGACCTTGGTCTCACACTTCGTCGACTTGAGTGAGAAATTACCAATTGACGAATTCAGTGCCCAAGACGAATTTGGTTGCCGGTGTTTCGGAACTCTCAGGAAAGGTGATCGGTCGTCAACTGTCTTCACGCGTTCTAATCTTGTTGGACTATTGCCTCCCGTACTCCAGGCCAGGCGTCGTTCCTCCCACGGGTCCGTCGCATTGCAGTAGGGTAGATATTCTCTGTCCGGCGCCAAGTTTCAGGGAACTTTTGCACGCCATGAACCAAACCAGTGGAAAATTGCGATAATATGCATGGCCAGCGATATATACAGGAGGAGGACCCAACTGTTGCCTTTGTATCCTAACCAGCGCAGTGTATGTGATTTCTTTCTTGTGCGCTACTCTGCTGGGTATGCTGTTGGTGCAGGCCCCAACGGCAAGCCCATTTTGATCGACTTTGAGAGAGCTTCAGCACGAGCGGAGTCTCCCCATCGGCACTGATTCCCTTCTTTCATATATCCATAAGAAAGACTGACCCGGATAAGTCCAGTCTTTAAAGAAAGTATACCCTGATCCCGGACACCCTACGGATTGAGCAAGTTGGTAACACAGACGTACGTGCCAAAACATCAGCGGGGACATCCTTTGCTTTAGCCTCGTCACTCGCCTAGATCCTATGTTATCGCAAGTTCAATTTGCGGCAGATTAACAGAAAACATGCCTCTCTAGGGCAAGTTATGGAATGAGGTCGACGCATTGAAGTTTATGCAGCTATAGAAGAGAGTCTAATTCTCACCAACAAACACACTGATACAATTGTGATTATAATAATCCCATATTACTTCGACTTGTTACAGCTATCTCAGTCTCTCTCTTTCCTTTATTCTGCGAACCCAAACGATTTGATGACTTGTATCTAGTTCTTACGGGCGACCCGGGGCTATGCAATCTAGTATGTTGGCAGGTAGCTGTGAAACACATGATAGAAGTCTGCGGCACACTTTATTGAACAAAGTGTCAGTATCTTTGCTAATTTGCAGCTTAAGGGGCTCTTACAGCTATCGCTATCGGGAGAAGCGTTCTTAGATATATCGATAAGACTTGGCGCGTGGACTCCTTCATTGACTGACGTTTCGGAGTGCAGTGCCGCCTGACCGGATTCCGTAGACTTGGCCCTGGAAAGGAAACCGAGGTATATATAAAATAAAACTGTCCTGGGATCTTCTTCCATTGCCTGAACAGAACCACTGAATCCAAGAATCGCAAGGCACTTGACGCTATAGATTGTCACCAAGTCGGCCCAATGTGCTCCATGCCATTCGATAAAGTCTGTTCTGGCTTGGGGAAAATGCTGGAGGCTCGTGACAAGGTCCAAGACAGTGACATCAGGAGGAACTTTGAACTGACCAAGCATTTGTACAAGTTCACGGTAGTGGCGGAGCGGGCCATGACTTTCTGTCGTGGGATACAGGCCTTTGGTGGCAAGATACTGTCCAAGCCACGCCTCGGTCATAGTATGAAAGTCAGGCTCTTGTTCATGCTTTACATGGTATAGAGCATATAGTAGTCCCGTGAAAAGCTTCCCACCACGAGTGCTGATTATTCTGTAATCTGGGACAACTACTGGACGTATGGTTGCTGGTCTTAGAGTGTGGCCAACTGCACACATTTCTGCCAGTCCGGGAGTAAAGAGATCGAAACTGAGAGTAGGGGTAAGATTGCCTACGCCATATTGTAAACGTCTGGATTCAGAGACTGAGAGGAGGAGACGAAGAATCCGTTCCAGGCATATGGCGTACGCAGGGAAATTATAACGAAGGCCGCCGAGTCCTCTTGCGGCAAATATCCAAGCGTATTCCCCAAACCTTTCCGGGGGCCACTGGAAATCGTTGGTCCTTAAGCTTTCATATCGCTGAAGCTCGCAAACAAGTGTTCGGATATCGCAATACGGTATTGTCGTGAGTGGCTGGCCGGGGGGGTCGTTGAGTGTGCAGCAACGGTGAATGTTCCCAAGGCGATCCTCCTGAGAAGTTCCGTAGCTTGATGGAAGGCCAAGAGAACCTTCACAGTCGACGATCAATTGTTGGATGAAGCCCCATGTCCCCAGCCTGCAGAGCCTGTCTGCATCATCATGGGGCCATATAGGATTTCGACAGATTGCTTGGTGAAGACATAAAGTCTCTAGAACCTCCCGACTTAGTTCACCATCGAGTAAATGAAGTTCAGCTGATTCAGAGCCAGAGTCGGTCACCTGATCGCTGCCAGTTTCGCTCGATGCTATGGGGATTTGTGTGCTGAGGGTCGACTCTGAACCGTAATATTGAAGAAAGGTCTCTGAGTCGCTTGAGTCTGCTCTTTCAGGAGCATCTTGAAAAGCTTCAAGGGAAGACCCAGTGTCTCTTGCGTTTGGAGCCATGGTGATTTGCCCTAATGCAGAAAGAAAGCGAACACATTTGCAATACAACTCGAACTTGACAGTTGTTGTTTCTATGGATACAGTGTTCTAATATCTGATCATACAGTGCCGGGCTTCGTCAGTACCGGCACATACCATTTAGCCTCCCTAGAACTTAAATCAGTAGAGAGAGCATAGATCCTACTGTAGAGAACATTCAGCTGACCAGAATCAATACAAGCTATGTTTACGGTTCATCTGCAGACGGAGTTACCACAAAAGTCAGGAGTTTGTTTCTTGCCAGCACGTTCCAAGTCAAAAGTATGCCGCATATGGCTTGAATGAGTCTTAACATTCCACAATGGGCGTGAAAAAACAACTTCAGCTGTCACGATGCACTTGATGATGCGAAGAAATACCCAGGCGATAGAATGCGGCATGTCCTATCCCTTCCTTGTCCACCATGAGGTCTGGTTGGTCTATTCTGAGTTGACAGAACTGACAGCTGATGCTCACACCACGCGCCTTACTCGTCTGGTTAATCTGCTCAATACTATCTAGCTCGTCTGGTTAATCTGCTCAACGCTATCTAACTCTCCATCATTAAAGTTCAACCCTGCAGATGTGACAGCCTTGCAGACTGCATACTCACGGGACCTAGTCATCACGTATTTTTGCTGGAAATAGAGGTACCTATACTTTTTCAGCTAACGCAAGCATCGCTGCATACCTAACATGACACCCCGGTCTTATTGCCAGGCTATGCCGGCATTTCGGCAGCCGCCGACTACCGAGTACCTAGTCTAGTAGGTCAGAGGTGGCTGAACTTCGGCTTTGAACTGCCAATTAACCCACTCACCCCTCCCCCTCCTTTCCCCGCCACTCTCTATTTCCACTTAGATCCCGTGCCGGCAACCTTAACTGCACCCGTCTGCACTGACCCCCTCCCCACTCCACAGGCCATTTTGGGAACAGTGGGGCGTGAGGGCAAAAAGTATAAATCCCATTTGATGTACTTGCAAACACCTCTTAAGCCAAAAAGGGCTAGCCATCTTTTTTTCCAATCCTGACTAGAGGCTTATCTTAATCAATCAGAATAAGAGGCAGGCAGCTTTGTGTGAGGGTGATATGCATACGCTAGCTGCCCATATGGGCTCTCTTCGGGGAAATGATACATGCCCGGTATCCGTACTTTTTGTCCCCACACTGTAGCCCAAAGCTTATTAGCCCCAATCACCTGCAGATCGACGGACTGCAAGCTATGAGCATGTTTTTTAGGCTGGCAATGTAGGGAACGGAATAGGGAATCTTTCACGCGGGAAGCTGTGACAGTACTCTGAGTATGCAAGGGCGGCTAGTAATGTCCCTCCCTGGGTTCATTTCACAATCGTTTTTTTATTGACTCACTGAGTGCCCTTGGGAAACGAAGTGTTTTCCTGATGACTTGTAGGTACTCCGTAGATTCGATGTAGTTCTCAATCCAGAATCAGCATGACCTTATTAAGAGCCAAAGTAGATAGTCACCAAAGATGGAATTACGGAGACTCTCTGTCTCTTGTGATTCGAACATCGAATCGCGACGACTAGGCAAGGTATCTAACATTACTTGTCTTCACAGTACATCTGACATCATTACAGTAAAAGCAATGTGGTGTTGTAGAGATGCATTTTCTGCTAATAATAGAATGCCGCATACATTTGCAGTGAATATATAGCTTACGAAAAGAACACCCAGTATTATCCTCTTGCTGTATTGTGTCTTATATTGCCCTTCCCTAGGTTACAGCACCCATTTTCAAACATAATCTGCAGGCAGACCTCTTATTTAAAGCAGCTCTTTAACTTTATTAATCCTCCCTTACTTTCTAGTTACTTAAAATAATTATATTATTTTCTACATAATATTAGATACTGCTTTATGCTTTTAATCTTAATACTACTTAGGTAATATTAAGGTATACTTTTGCCTATAATTGAGATACTTGTAATATACTTAGTAAATGCATGAGCAAGTTCTATCTAGCGCACCAAATAGAAGATTAGGGTCAAACTCTGACTTAAGATTTTCAGCTAAACTGGTCTAATTAGAAAATAACTTATCCCTAATACTTAGAGAATAAGCCTTATAACTTAAGTCTCTGGTTGGTGTCACATCCAATGGGGAGGTTACCAGGTACAGTCTCACAATGTTTGCGAAATGCCTCAAAACAAGTAGATCGGGTTTGTACAGGTACTACATCCGCAATATATCAGCCTTCTTATTGCCACTTTATAACGAGCTATCCCAAGGTGAGGCAGCCAAGTGCCACGGAGGATCAACAGCCCTTGCAGATTCCAGTTGAGTTCAAGCGGAAAGGGCTGGGACACAGTCGTTGCATCTATTGCTGGTGGGTCGTCCAGGTCTGCCAACATTAACGCACCCTGATCTTAATCAGAATCGATGGGCGCTGAGAACAAGATATTCAAACCTTCACGTATTCTTTGTACGTGAGAATGCAGAAATGCTTTCGTGTCGCGTGAGATGTCCATATCATCTAAGTCTGCTTCCCCCAACGCCTCGACACATTTCTCCAAAACAACTAAGGATGTTTCCACGTCTACTCTTCTGGTGCAGATGTTTATAGCCTTGAAGAGAAAAAGAAAGGCAGACATGATGCATTGTAGCTGGCGGATGGGAATGAACCGGAGGCGGCCATTATCTGCCATTAATATCGTAGTCTGAAGGATGTTACTACTGTTCATGATGACTTGATGAATAGATTCAAAATCCTCTGGAAGATAACAGGTTGATAGTAGCTTGAGTCGATCTTTTCTCAGAGACATTGCAAAGTTTTGAGATCGGCCTCTCTCCAAGACTGCTTCAATGGCTAATGCATGTGTATAGGTCTTGAGGTTGTGATACTCAATCGACAATAGTCTTTGCATGTCTTCTCCTAAAACTTTATTGGGATATATCAGCATATTATATTTGTGCACTGAGTGTAGAATCTTTGACAAGATGAGCTCCGTGACGGTAAGCGGGTGAGAAAATTACCTGACTGTGATGCCAAAAAGTCATCATACCATTTTGAGAGGGTCACCGAAAAGCTTTGAAGGAGGATTATATAATCGCCATTACGTAGATGAGCCTTTGTGCTCGATGGAGTCCGGAAAAACATGGCAGAGGCAGTTCTGCTCAGACGAACCAGGCTAAGCCATAGCTCCATTGATGTGTCATGGCTCTCGGCTCCACGACATCCAAGTCCCTCAGCAGGCAATATGGCCCGCGTTAGAATGATGTCCTGGGTAAAGGTATTCTGGAATCCCAAGCGGACCGAGAGATCGGTCACATAGACGTAGAGAAGCTTCCTGATACGTAGAGGACCTAGCCATTCATTGCCGTCTGCTTGATCTGGGCTGCAAGCGTCTACGAAGACGCCGGCCTCATGTGCAAGGTTCAAAGCTGTCCCGACCATCATCCATGAAAGACGATCGGATTGGTTGGCTTGATCGACGAGATCCTTTTCGTACCTCGCCGGATATGATTGCTCTCGACTTTGGCAAGACTCTTTGTTAGGAAACCTCGAGTCTCTGCCCTCCCACATGTCACTCTGGGAAGAGTTGAATAGTGATCTAAGGGGTCGAGGATGCCATTCTGAAAGCAACAGAAGGCTTTGGATGGTGCCCAGGGTGTGATTCCTCCTGAGATGCCTTTCTTGGCCATACATGAGGAGCTGAATGAGACGCTCACATTGTTGCCATAGCCGATGATGGATTAGAGAGCAGCGTGTTAACCCTCCAGCTCTGGGGAGCGTAAAGAAGCGCGAAGCCGTCATCAAAATAGTGGTGCACAGCATCGGTTCTTGCGCGACGCGGGCATACCGCGATCCGCCGACTTTGACCCCGCCTGTAAAGGCAGGGCAATACGGTGCAAGGTGGTGGTAGAATCTGCCCAAGGATTAGTTACCTACGGCAATGCGGTCGAGTTGTAAAACCTTACATGTCCAAATAGGTTAACGCCTCCTGAGCAGTGAACCAGCCCAGCCTCACGTAAGGGATCTTGCTCATTACCTCTAGGGAATCATTATCTACCGGCGATAGCTCATGAATGATTGGCGGGTACCATAGGTTGCCCAAGTCATGGGTCTTGTTCGCAGTTGGTGGATTGATTGGTGGAGGGAAGATTGTGGCTGATCCAACGGACCCGTCTCCTTGCGATGCCAATTGTTCGCTGAAGAAGGCTAGTGTTTGATTGGAGCATATTGCCCGTTCCAGGAGTGAGGTGGGAGACTGCGCCGGTACCTGTAAGCGCGGCACGCCGCTGGAGCATGTTCGCGGCCCAACCCCTTCGGTCATAGGTCCCCCAGATCCAGATCCAGATCTGGATATGCCGTCAAGGCTACTTTCGGATACTCTGCCATTATCTCGACGATTGCTATCGACATGGCTATGGGCATGGGCATGGGCATCGGTGTTGGTAATGGCATCAGCATCAGTATTTGCATCCCTAGTTTGAAACTGTGACTGAGATTGAGATTGAAGCTGATGTTGCTCGCCATCTCCATTCCCATTCGTCGCTGGGTCGGCGACCTGTATAGACTCAGCCCACTGCGGGGCCTCTCGGCTCTTTGGGCCTCGCTTCGAGCGGTCAAAGACGCATTGGCGATGTTCGCGTCGACATTTGGCACACGGCGGCTCCGTCCCGAGGACGCATTTCACCTTGTGAGCTCGACAGTGAGCACAGGCCACGTACCCTCACCTGAACTGACGTTGTGGAGACGACACGGACTATGTCGCTATAAATAAAGACAAAAGTCAAGTGGACCAAGATCGCGGAAGAGGGTCTGGTTTTTGGACCTGCGATTAACCAGGGTGTTTGGGCTACTAATAAGCTCTACCAGAACAGAGGCATTATTTCAGCTACTATTCCCAAGTCCACCATTACTGGAAAGTACACGGTTCGCAATCACATAGCTGCTCTTTATCGCGCCCATCTTTCTCCGCCTCAGTCTCATAGGCGATGAGGTAACATCAAGGTCATTGGCTCGGGTACCAATGATCTTTCTGGTTCTGGACTCGTTGCTTCTCAGTTATGCACCACTTACAATTTACGCCTATTCAGGTTCTCGGTTCATGCCAATCAGGGCGACAGGTGACAAGTTCCTGGCCCTGCTCTGTATAATGGAGGTCGGGCCAAGTGATCAAAGATCGCAGTGAAATATTACAGCTAGACAATTATCATTACTGCAACGCTTGTGCACTGTATTATATATTAAGCGAATGACGGAATATATCACCAGGCATGCCTCAGTTTGTACACCTGCTATAGAATTGATTGGAAGCCAAAAGGCACTTGATTTATAAGGAATGGAAATCAAGTCAACCCCAAATCATTCGATAAACGATGGGCCGCTAACAAAGGGCCCGTCTTATTTCAGGCTTACCTGTCTACTCAGGAATAACAGGTTTCAGCCATGTATCTGCCTAACCGACAGGCAAAAGCGTTTTCATGTGACTTCATGCGTTCTATGCGGTTCGGAATTGTCAGCTTCCGCGCCATATCCAATGAGCAATAGTATAGATCATGACATTGATCAGGCGTTGATCATGTACGTGACGGTATTGGCAGGCTCAAAGGTTGTACTGACATAGATCTGCTGTAAATGGCTATCTTAGATCCCTTGTTGGTGGCGTTATTGGCATTCTGTGGAGTTGATCCTTAACCTTTTTCAGGCTGCAAACAGAGGTAATAAGGATATGATATCTTCTATCACAATGTAAGCTTCGGACCAAAAGGCTTCCGCGATGACCAATAAATCGCTCTTGGCACTTGAATGTCACAATGTGCGAGCAAGAGGGGCCATTAGATAAATCATAACGCATGTCTGAACGTGCAGTCAGATAATGCAACATCGTTAATAGGGGCAGGCCAAGAAAGACTCTGTCACGCAGCATTTCGAAACCACAATTACAATAAATACCGCTTTTGGACCAGAGCGCAAAGCCAAGAAACCCCATAAGCTTTGCTTGTGTCATTTTGCATGCTTCTGCCAATGGAAGACCTACCCCGTGATGCCCTGTAATACCTTGCCGCGTCAGCAGCGAATGGTATGCATATATTCCAGGCAATAAGTCTGTGAGAATCTGGGCTGTGTAAGACTCGCCTGACAATCTTACTTTGCCCCAGGGGATTGAAAATCTAAGTCCGAACCCCTAGACCCTGCATTTGGTGGCGCAGAATGGTATCTCGGCCCGTATCCCGTACACCGGGTCACTGGGATCCGATGGACAAGAACGCCACATGTAACCTGTTGCAGCGGCACGCAGGAGCCAAGATATGACCTGGCAAAGTTGGCGTCTGGTGCCAAGACCAGGGCCGGGCTTGGAGGGATGTCCTCTCCATAAGAATTTACTACCAATGGAGAGATGTACTGGAACACTCCTTGGTCTTCACACCAAGCACTGTACATCGTGGAAGTGTGCTTTCAGCTCTTGTAAGAGCTGGCTTTTAAAATCTTTACTTTTGACTGAGTATCACGGTAATCTCTGGCATCTCACAATAATACGGAAAATGCATTCTGTAAAACTACCTTAAACTAAACCGCCCGCAAATCTTCATAAGTGGTCCGTGAGTCCTCCACAAGGCTGACACCCATGTCAGCAGTAGTACACCTCAGATTACCTGGATATGGCGTTGGCCATCTTTTCCAAAGGGTCCAGGATCATTTGGAGGAACTCCTTACTAGACACAATCTTACTGCCATCCAAGTTGAGGCACCACTCCACCAGTGACTTGTACTTGTCGCCAGTTCTAGGGCCTAAGTCTGCGACAGCAATCTCAGACAATTGCCCAGCCCAGTTTGACGGGTCATTCCAGTCTCGGCCCTCCGCTGCCTTGGAAAGCTTCTGCCACAGCCCGATTTCAAGAAGAAGGACACCCAAGCTGTACACGTCATACGTGTTGATGTACATAGAACTTGCCTTACCTTGACGGCGATCGACATGTTGAAATATGTCGAAGTTCCAGGTCCTTGGGGTATACGTTGGCTCGTTTACCGCCCCCTCCTTTGTGGTCCGGGCCTCAGCAGCCCGGATCAAGTCAAATCCCATGAGATACCCGTTATCAAGATCAGGAGTCTGGGCTTCAGGAGAGGCGTCCCGGCGAAAGATAACGACGCTGGAAGATGTAATGTTCTTATGAAAGAACCCTGCAGTATGCAGGAAGAAGACAGCCTCGGAAAGTTTATACGCAAGCCTGATACGCTGATCAAGTGAGGTTTCAACTTTGGGAAAGGTTTGCAGGCCAATAAAGTCTTCAAGGGATATCATCATCGTTGTTTGGGGGGGTGGGGTTTGCGCAAAGAGAAAACGCATGGCGACAGGGTGATAGAAGTAGTTCTCGACCTTGAGCAGGCGGACGTTGGCTGCATCGTCCAGGCAGTTGAGAGCTGCAGCAAGGAGGCCCATATCACGCTTACGCTCATTGAAGGTTGTTGTCCCTGGCCCTTCGTGGACCGCAACCCCACGGCTTGCGAAAACAATCTGACGGCCATCTTCATTGAGAGGCTGGGCGGAAATATCCTTCGCTTTGGCAAGTCTTTCAATCAGGGACTCTGGGTGTTCTAGCAGAAGGCCCTGGGCTCTGACTTCCCTCTCTTCCTGGGAAAGGATACCAAACTGCCGCAGCCTTGTATTTGAACTGACGATTGCAGGGGTCCTCTCGGTGCTGATTGCAGGGATAATGGCCCCAACGTCGGGAGGCAGACCCAAAAGGCGGACATTGAAACGCTGTGTCCATTTCCAAAGTTCCTGGGCTAGCTCCCTGAGTTCGCTCCTCTTTGCGACCCAGGTTGCCTGCGCGATTTGCTTGTTCAAAAAGCCTGACCGGTGTAGCTTATTGAGGCTTTTTTGCACTTTGTCAAGCATGTCCCCCAAGTACTCGATGGTGGTTTCCAGCAGCTCTTGATCGCTGGGTGATAGACGGTTGTATGCATCCTGCAGCTTTCTTTTTTCAAAGTGATCTTGGACATCTCGGATCACTTTTAGATCATACTGGAAATTGATACTCAGGCCCTTGGCTTCATCGTTGTATGCTGCGTACGATGTAAGAAACTTTAGGATAAGCTCGCCCGCTGTCACGGCGACCCCGAATGCATCCATAGTGTTGTATTCTCAGTTAGAAAGTCCCCGTTGGTGAGGTATACCAGCGTTTGGGGTTATGAGCCAGAGGCTATCTGCTACTTATCCTTCACCTCCAGAAAAGTGGCAGTACCTAAAGAGGATGTAAAAATCATATCATTGCTGCCTTACCCCGCTCTGACCGTTGCACAGCAGCTAGCCGGTCAAGATAATGATGGTGGGGTGAGTGAGGCCTTGAGGCATTGGTGGCCAAATGGTTGGGGGCCTCAAACTGCCAACTTGGGCATACATCACTGGGGCTGACAGGCGTATCTGTAAGTATCTATGCAGGAATCACTTTGATATAGCTGAGTAAAAGAACTGTCCAGGCGAGGTAAACATGGTTCGCCGAATGGTGGTTCTGCGCAAACAGGATGATATGGTACGTCTATGAGTTGGCTGGGGTAAATATAAAAGTTGGGTAATATTCCGCACCAGTGAGCCAGTTCAACGAAATTACTAAACTCTTCGAACACACTGAACTATACTCCCAATTAACCTACTTTTTCTTTCTGTTAACAATCTTCAAACATGTCTACAACTTACGAGGAAGCCTTCTGCACCTACAGCTCTTTGGCCGAAGTCCCCTTTAGTCCTGACGGAATGGACAAAGAGGGAGTCGTAGACTTTGGCCATCTCAAGAACCATCCCCCTTCAAAGCTCTTTGCAAGAAAGATGCTCAATTTGAAGGATTTAAACAAGGACCAATTAGAAGAAGCTAAGCGTATTTTCGCAATTGAGATTCGCAACCTCCAGAAAGCCTCCCACCACCATGTCATCAAGGTGATACTGGCGTATCTCTTGGTGACTGATCAAAATCAGCACCTGGCTTTTATAATGGAGAAAGCTGAATCTATAGCGCCTTGTCTAAGAGCTTCTTCATGGGCGAAAACCTCGCCGATCCCTGAGAAGTGGTTTGCGTGCTTGGCCAAAACGGTTACCCACATTCATCTTGCCAGCATTCGCCATAGAGATATTAAGCCTGACAATATCTTGCACCAAGAAGGCTGCATTCTCTTGGCTGACTTTGGCCTGTCTCGTGCGGGAATTGGAAAGACGTTATCAACAACCCTTCCCTTATTGCCTCGTGCAAGAACAAAGGTTTATTGTGCACCGGAGGTTGAGCGGGGAAGTTCACGGGGTCGTGCAGCGGACATATTTTCACTCGGTGCAGTCTTCTTGGAAATGTGCATTGCATGTTACTGGCCAGGCTCAGAGGCTCAGTTTCCTCAGATAGCCAGTTTTGCCGACAGTCTTGCTCAGATTCTTGCCTGGATTGATGATAGGATAAAGGATTCTACAGCAACCGCTTCGGAGAATCAGTCTGGCAAAAGAGTGGCTATCATGAGCCTGTGTCATCGGATGTTAGCTGAAGACGATGGTAGCCGACCAGAAGCTTTCCAGGTTGAGGAGGAACTCGAAAAGCTCAACTTGGTCTGCAATTGTGGTACGCATGAGGTTGGCCCTTCGTCAAAAGTCCTGAGGGCTTGTGTCAAGAGAGACACTGCGGATCTAGAGCAGCTTCTCGAAAGCAATCCAAGTTTGGCTAATACCCCTGGTGCTATTCACCGAGCCTCGACGAAGAATCATCTCGACATTGTGAAGACCCTACTGCGCTATGACATTCATGGTGCAAACAGAACAGATGATGCGAACCAAACTCCTCTTCATGGAGCTGCCAGTTATGGGCATCAAAAACTGGTAGAACACCTGCTCCAGCATGGGGCCGATCCAACACACCAGGATGAGCTTGGCAAAACTCCTTTTCACTATGCGGCTGGCCACGGGCATTTACAGATAGCCGAACTGTTGTTTCAGAACAACGAAGCAGTTCTCGCGGTGAACGATAAGCAGGGACTGTCACCACTACACTGTGCGGCTAGGCGTGGTAACGCATCACTGGTTGAGTGGTTATTGGCGGACTCTAGGGTAAATGTGAATTATGCTGACGTTCAAGGACGAGTGGCTCTTCATTTAGCTTCCGCCTGTGGCTCTGAGGCCGTGGTCAGCATGCTCCTCGAAGCAGGGGCTAGTGTCGACCTTCTGGACGTTAATGGATGGACAGCACTTCACTTTCTTGCTACCGGAAAGGGAGATCCGAAAGAGCGAACGAGACTGGCTAAGATTCTTCTCAACGGTGAGATTGACCTCTTGGCAGTAACAAAAGACGAGAAAACGGGACACCGTACAGCAGCACAGCTGTTGAAGATGGATAACATCGAGCTCAGGAAATTGTTGTTTGATGCTGAGAACAATGCACTGTACGTCTTTTTCTCCTAAATACCCATCAACAATGAACTAATATCTAACATAGAGAGAAGCTACATTCAAAGTGACCAAGGAAAGAACTTGACCGCCTTCATTCGATCTTGCAGCAAATACTCCGAATCAGACCTAGGTCATATATCTACGCTTCTCAACGATTGGAAACCTGAATGGTCACAAGCCCTCCGCATCTATATCGTATTGGTCATTATCAATCTACCTGTATACACCACCAGTCAAGCAATGGGTAAATGCTTGGACGATGACATATCAGATATACGGCTCCCTCTGAGGAAGACCGATCTAAGCCATATTCTCAAGCCGGGTGACTGTTGTAGGTTTGAAATGGAACAGGCGAAAGTATTGAATGAGACTATCACCTGGGGGGAACATAACAGTATCAACGCAGACTCGTGGAACAACAGCGTTATCATAAAGCGCTTACTTGGGAAGGGAGGATCAGGAAATGTCTACTGTGTCAAACGCCGTGGAACGGAGGAAGAACACGCTTTGAAGCTCGTTGAGAGAAGTGAGGAAAAGAATGAGGGGAACGCCAGGACTGAGCTCAGAATCCTCCAAAAGGTGAAGCACAAGAACATAGTGGAATTTAGGGCCAGTTTTATGTCGCTGACCTCCTTTGGACTGTTCACAAAGCCAGTTGCCCAGCACAACTTGGAGGGATACCTTACAGAAACGCCTGTCGATGAAACCAAGTACCAAATATTGGCAAACCATCTTGGATGCTTGGTGAGTGCGATATATTATCTTCACTACCACGCATACATCAAGCACGGCGATATTAAACCTCAGAATATCCTGATTCACCATGGCCGAGTCTTCCTGACGGACTTCGGCATTTCGACCGATTGGAGCCATACCCTGAGGACTACCGAGTATGGGCGTACACCAAAAACCATGCTGTATTGTGCGCCAGAGGTCGCTCGATCAGCCCCGGATGTGCCACGAGATTCATCGGCTGATATTTGGTCCCTTGGCTGTGTCTTCCTTGAGATTCTGACAGTCATGAAGGAAAGACGAGTGGAGGATATTAGGGAACACACCGAAGGTCGTGCACAGACCCATTGCTATTACGAGTGTGACATGAATGATTGGCTGCAAGGCCTCAAAAGGAGAACGGATGACGTTGGTGACTTACCCCTCAGCTGGGTTTCAAACATGTTGAAGAGGCGATCTGCAACCCGACCCTCTGCGGGAACTCTGCTCAGGGAGATTAGACAAGCAAACCGACAATCTCCAATCCCATTCTTTGGCGAGTGTTGTTCGCCCAATTCGCAGGAAGTAATGGCAGATATCAAGCAGGCCGAGCCTTTATTCAGCTTTTTGGAAGATTCCTCAATTGCTGTTTCGAGCTGGCCTGGCGAAGAGGTGAGTAAAGCTATTCTCCACGATGTTTTGATGGAATGCTGATAATCTTACTTGATAGCGCATTTTCTTTCAAGGTCAGTCGCCCCAATCCTCTCCCTCTCACTTTTCTTAGTAGAGTAACATCGTGTTGCGCCATGCACCGTTAGCAAGCGACTGACTGACCAAGGATATCCTAGACACCAATGGCAACATCCGGCAATCCTTTCGTAGAGATTATGATCATGACTGGTCGCAGCGTTATCTCAACAATGACGTGGTCGGAAAGGGAAAGTTAAACACGCCCATTGCTACGACAGCATGGAAGGAAAAAGGCGGATTGCAACAGCCTACGGTAAGTGGCAATTTCAAGTCAGCATTGCGAACTCAATTTAACTTGAAAATTCTGCTAGATACGAGTTTACCTTGTCGATGAAGAGAACTTTGTTCGAGAGCGGACTTGGGTCCCGTTAGCCGAGTGGCAGGATGGTAGTCTCAACACTAAACAGGTCAAGGCGATGCCATCCAGCAAACTTGCGGCAACATCATGGGGAGATGGGCAAGTCTTCCTCTACTATCAGGCAGAGGATGGAACTATCAAGACTTTATACCAACGATCGCTCGAAAGCCAATGGGAGTATGGACCAACAGTTGAGGGTGCCACTCCGGGGTCCCCTCTGTCGGTCATAAACTTCCCCATGTATGACAAGCATGGCATCAGGTTCTACTTCCAGCAGGAAGACGGGATGGTACTTGAAGCGATGTGGGATAATGTCACAGATGACTTCCGACGTCTTTCCAACCAATCACACTGTGAGCAAGGTGCAGTCCGGATCCCTGCAACGTCGGGGGGTCAGATTGCTGCTGTTACCTGGGGTTCGGCTGGTAGAAAAGAACTACTCGAGATGCGGATCTACACAAGCAAAGATGGCGGCTTTTATGAGTCTCCTTATAGTGGTATCTGGAACATTACGTGGAGGACTGTTGGTAGCGATGCGGCGGGAAAGCAGATTGCACTGTCGAGGAAGAATAACCAGACTCGATTATACTTTATTGAGAACCAGGAGCTGCGGTACACTCAGTTTTAGGGAAGAGATTTAGTAGCACTGGGTTGAGCGAAGTCTTGGTTAGAATAACTCTATGGCTGGCTATCTCATATACTGAAATTGTATAAACGAACCGCTCTTTAATTATATTGATCTAGCAATAGTCTATTCACAACGGCTTTTTATATGCCTTATGCCAACCACCACATAACTAAAGGGTATCTTACTTAACATTGCCTAGGTAAGCCACAGTTGTAAATAACTGTAGGGTACTCAGATCAGCCTTACGCTGTAGCAATTGGTCAGACATTTTGGTATATGTCTTAGTTGTTAGCTAGAGGTGTTATTTGCAGTAGAGACATTTGGCTGAGAGCTTAAATCAGCAGACAGAACTTAGTAGGGTACTCAGCTAGGCCTCGTTCAATTGATATCAGATTGAGATGGTGACAAGCATTTGAAGAATTATTTATTATGAAATATGCCCCCGTCTTCTAGAGACCTAATTAACAGTCCTCGGTAAGAGCTACCAGCCTATGAGCAGACATGAAATAACCATAACCAGCCCAAGCCTAATTCCGATCCAAAGTACGCCAGACAAAATGAAATATTCTTAACTAATTAGACACCAGCTATGATCAATCGGCCTCTTTCTCGTCATCAAAGTTGGCAAATGAACTCCTCTTTGCTGCCAGTTCCGCCAACTCTTCCAGGCTCTGCCCACTCATGATATCGAATACTGCAACATCGGAGCCAACCTCCTTCATAAACCAGGCGCGCAACTCAACTGCAACAAGTGAATCAACTCCATAACTGTGAAGAGGCTTTGATACATCGATGTCTCGTTCGCTTGAAGACAGAGCTTTGCAAAGCTTCTGAACAATAGCTGCGCTGACAATCTTAGCTGCGTCAGCTAACGATGCCGCCGCTGGGAGTAGCGTGGAACATGACGTAGCTGAGCCTTCACCGTCACCATCACCCTCATGATCACCTTCGCCTCGGATTTGGTATAAATGTTTGAACAGAGGATCAGTCATCCAAGCCGGTTCTGGGATGCCCTTGATGCGCAGAGTAGCTGGTGCCTCAAGACCAACTGCAATTTGAGCAGATGAGGAAGCCTGCAGCTCTCGGTTGGAATTGATAGAGTAGTTTCCATTCGGGTCGCATAACATGTCGAGCAGTGCAAGAAACTCGTCTTCTCGCATGGCATTGAAACCCTCTTGACGAAGATTAGCCATGCTCTCCTGGTTCTCGGCAGCGAACCCGACAGAAAGGATCATTCCCAGGTCGACAGCTACACCTGAAAGCCCTGAAGCCACCCGGTGGCGAGCTAAGGAATCTTGGTAGGTGTTGCCTACACAGTAGTTGGATTGACCTCGGTTGCCTACCACGCCAGAAGCAGACGAGAGGAGGATGAAGAAATCCAGGTTCTGCGGAAGAAGCTCGTGCAAGTTTCGTGACGCAACCACCTTGGGGCGCACGGCAGTGTAGTAGTCCTCCTGAGACATGTTGGAGAATATGCTATCCTTGAGGACCATGGAGCCTTGGATGCAGCCTTTGATAGGCGGCATCGTTTTGGCGCAGTCGCTGAGAACTCTCTCAAGAGCGGCACGGTCAGAGACATCGCATTGAGGTGCCGACGCTGTCACACCAGCCTCTGCGAGCTCCTTCATGAGTTCTTGAGCTGCAGGTCGCGTGGTTCCAGACCGAGAGAGGAGAATGAGATTCTTGGCTCCGCGAGATGCCATCCAACGAGCTGCACTGCGTCCAAGACCACCGAGACCTCCAGAAAGAAGATATGATGCTTCGGGATCAAAGAAATATGTCGGCTTTCGACTTGGTTCGACCTAGAATACGTCAGTGTTGGTATATGAAATGAGCTGTTAATATAACTTACCATGACAAGATCATCATGTATAGCCTTCAAGACAAGCTTGCCCATGTGAGAACCTGATTGCATGATTCTGAACGCGTCTTGGATGTCCGAGTAGCTGTATACATGCACTGGCTGTGGCGGGGTGATGGATCCTTTGGCAAGCAGATCAACGACATCTTGAAGGACGCGGGAGAACAGTTGACCTCTTTCAAGTGATATGAGACCAATGTCGAAGAAGGAAAAGGTAACGCTCTTCTTGAACGGTCCCATTGGGAGACCGGCGTTGGCAAAGATATCCACCTTGCCAATTTCGATGAATCGCCCGTATGGTGCAATACAGTCCCAGCTAGCACGTAGGGTCTGTCCGGCTGTGGAATTGAGGATGACATCGACGCCACGTCCATGAGTCAATCTCTTGATGCCGTGGACGAAACTCAAGTCACGGCTTGAAAGGATATGGTCCAGAGGAACACCGTAGTGCTCATGCACAAAGTCTCTCTTCTCAATGGAACCCACAGTGACAAACACTTCAGCTCCAACCGCTTTAGCAAGTTGGATGGCAGCCTGCCCGACACCACCAGCACCCCAGTGAATCAAGATGCTCTCTCCCGCTTGGAGGCGTGCGAGATCGTGAAGTCCGTAGTATGCGGTGGTGTATACAACTGGTACTGCTGCGGCAACCGCATAGTCGATAGTTGAGGGAATCTTGGCGAATTGCCATTGAGAGCCGCGTGCAAAAGTCTTGAAAGTTCCTCGAAGGAGACCACAGACAGCATCGCCGACAGAGACGCGCTCAACATGTGTTCCGACACGAGTTACTACACCAGCGCACTCTTGGCCGAACGCTTCGCCAATCACCTGACCGAGAGCGATCATGACGTCAAGAAGATTGAGGCCGGTAGCGTGAACGCGTACCTCAACATCATGAGGTCCGAGAGGCTTCTCATACAGCGGATCATCTTGGAACTGAAGACTATCGAGAAGACCAGGCACAGCGCACTGCAGCGTTAGAGCTCTGTCTTTGGTAGCATCTTGCCATTTCTCTGGCCTGGCTGGCTCGCCCTTGGTTTTGGCCGCGATGAGATGATTGACCGTGTTGGCCTCGGTGATACGTGGAATATAAACAGCGCCGTCCTTCTCGAAGAAGGTGTTTTCGTTTCCACCTCCTGAACTCAAGACTCGCAAGATGATGGAGCTGGCCTTATCCAAGGATTCCAATTCATCGACGGATAAAGTCACAAAGTTCAGTCCCGGGTTCTCAGCACGCATGCAACGAGCGAAACCGGTCACCATGTCGGCGCCTGGGTTCTTCGGTGAAGGGCCACCTCCATGGTTAACCCAGAGTAGTGTCTTGGTGGAACTAATCAACTTCTGAAAAGCTTCATAGTCATCATCGTGAACGTGTTCCAAGAAGTCGGACTCTATGTCCCCCAGAAAGATGCAGCGGGTTTGTTGCAGCTCCTTGAGATCTGCCACAGCGTCGTGCAGGTTGACAATATCGACACTAGTGGTGAGACTGGCCGCTTGCTTCTCAAGAATTGTAGCAAGGTTCTCTTGGGTGGCTGACCTGGATCCCGTACCGCAAGTGATGATCTTGATGGGCGACGAGGAGTAGGAAGTGGCTGGTGCATTTTCTTCACTTCCGTCACCAAGAGCTGTGCAGATGAGGACGCTGACCATCTGATGCCTGTGATCTGGGAAGTCATAGATGTGCAGATCGATACCACTAAATCCACTAGCCTTGAGTGATCTGGACCAGTCATTTGGAGCAGCCAGTGGTGTGAACTGACGGAAGTCTTCAACAGATAACCACCAACCTGGTAGTAATCCAAAGGCAAAGCCGGTCCGAATCATGCCGATGTTCGTCATTTCATACAAGATAAGTTTGCCTCCGGGCTTGAGCAGCTGCCTCGCGTTGGACAAGGTCGCCTCAAGGTTCTTGGTAGCATGTATGACATTGGCAGCGCAGATGACATCGTACTGTTCTCCAGGGCCCGAGAACCCTTGCTCCTCTAGACTCTCCTCGATGTTGAGCGCGCGGAAACTCATACGAGCAGCGCTATCCTTGAACACTTCTCGAGCATTCTCAAAGAAGCCAATCGAGATATCTGTAAACGCATAGTGGCTGAACCGCGGTGTGCCAGTCTCGCCATTACCTTGCGTCGTGAGACACTTGAGAATAGGTCTAGTGGCGCCACCAGTCCCAGCACCAATCTCAAGGACACGCAGAGCTGGGTTCTTGTGGGCCAGAGCATCGATATAGGCCACCATGCGGTCATACCCAATCTCAGCCCCGACTCCAGAACGGTAGACATTCTCCACCAGCTTGTCCTTGAAGAGAAGTTCCAGTGCATCAGACTTGCCAGCCAGGATATCAGGGAGCTCCCTTCCAACATTGACGACCAGTTTTCCTTCAGCCGAACCCTCCTTTAGAAGCTTGGCCTCCATCTGGGCGATGTATTCATCATCGGCAGCTCGTTCGCGCCATTCAGGCATCGAATGTGGGATAAGGCCAGCGTCATACTTTTCTAGTTGGTGCTTGATCCAGGCGATGTACTTCTTGTGATAGGGGACCGACTTGGCATCGCGGTTCTCATCATAGATTCTGTCCCAGAAGCGCTTGATGTACAAGAAACACATCATCTCCACCTCCTGAATCAACTGTGCCTGTTGAGCTGTAGCGCCACATTTTGCATCAGGCTGAAGTGTCTTGTCTGCCGTGTCTTGGTCCAGAAGAGCGGGATCTACCTTGTAATCAAGGTTGAAGCATAGTCTTCTTGCAGCGTCAGATGATGAAGCGCCTTCGCTTCGTGCCACGGTAGTGATGACAAAGTTGTCCACAGTACAGACAGCCTTGCCTGTATCGACATCCATACCAACAATTCGCGCCTCAGCCTGCCTAATGCCAAGGAACTTTCCTGAACAAGAAACTCGAACAGCATCGAACTTGGATGTTGAGGGATCAGCAGATACCCAGAGGTCGCCAATCTCGGAGGGAACCATGACTTGGTCAATCTCGCGACCACCTTTTGTCAGACTGACAATGATGCTTTGGAGGATACCATCGAGCACGGTGGGATGAATCAAGTGGTCTTGGAGATAACCTAGAGGCATCAAGCTCTCGAGATCTTGTCTCTCCACCGTCGCCACAGCTTCTCCAATATCACCACATCGAATGTCACGGAGGGTCTGGAAAGTAGCACCAAAGTCAAGACCAACGGTTGACAAATGCTCATAGAGCTGTCGGAATGAAGTCTCAACTTTTGAGGCCGTTTCCACGCTCGCAAGTCTGTTCTTGCAAGCCTCTTGGAACTCCAAGTCTTCTCTTCCATCGTCCACGACTGTATAGGGTTGCTCGTACTCAGTCACGACCAGGCCATGGCAATGCTCACGCCATTCACCGCCCTCGTAGCTGCTAAGGGAGAACTTGCGTACCGTCCTTGCCACAGTGTCGGGGTGATCCCTTGAGGGCTGCATATAAAAGTGCGTCTCGAGGCCGTTCTGCGTCGCTGGAACGCGAAGAGCAACATTAAAACGAGCGTCAAGAATACGGAAGCCCTTGACTACCCGAGATATGTCTGCCATCTGTCGACTAGCCTCTATGGCCATGACAAGCATTCCTGCAGCGGGATAGATGGTGGCACCAGTAATTCGATGATGCTTCACCCAAGGATTCTCGGATAGACGCATGTAGTTCCGCCAGACAGCATTGGCCGGGTCCCAATCTGGCACTGGGGCACCAAATAGTTCATGCCGCATAGCAGGACGGAAGCGATATCCTTTACTGATACGACTCTCGTTCCAGTAGATGTTGGAATGGTTGAAGGGGTATCCCGGTGCGTTGATAACAAGGGAGCTATCCTTTGCTATACTGGCATCGGACATGTCCACCTCGTACCCACGACACCAAAGCCAGTTGGCGGCGCCCAAAGCAGTGTCAACAGCAGAAGCACCACGACGGAGAACTGACTCGTATCCAACACCACTCACTTCTGGCGTCAGCTCCATGATCTCACGAATTGGGCCACGCAAGGCCGCATGAGGACCAATCTCAAGTACTTGAGTAATCTTTGGGGGCTTGACTACTGCCTTAGCCGAAGATCCAAGCTTCTTGACTGGCGCGCTGGAGCTGGCGTTGGAGCACATGAGCGAGAAGGCTTTGGAGAATTGGACAGGCGAGACCAGGTTGTCAACCCAGTGATCGGGGTTCTGAAGAGCAGAAACAGAGCTGACTGTTCCTTCGAGAGACGAGTAAAAGACTGGAGCAACTTGGCCTGGTGAGATATTTACTCCGGACTTGAGGTCGCCAATTGCGTTCCTGTATTCATCGGCAATGGTAGCCATCAGAGGTGAGTGATAACCGTTATCAACCTTGAGCTTGCGGGCAAAGACACCATCTGAGTCTGCTGCAGCCTTGATCTTGTCAATGTATGCTGCACTGCCACTAAGCGTCACATTTCTTGGGCTGTTTACACAGGCCACAACGATGTCTCTCCCTGCGGCGCTGCCAACGTGTTCCTCAAGATATGTCATGGCATCGGATGAGCTCATAGCCACTGAAAGCATGGCTCCGTTGGTATGATTGGAGGATTTGGCCAGCCGAGAGGACAGGGCACCACGATAGAATGCTAGCCTCCAGGCCGACTCCTGCGAGATGGCACCTGTAGCATAGGCAGCAGCAATCTCACCCGATGAGTGGCCAACCACGGCAGCAGGCTTGATACCCCAGCTGGCGAGGAGGTCAACAAGAGCCACTTGCAAGGCTGTGCAGAGAGGTTGACTCAGTGCAGGATCATCGATGCGTGATTTGTCTTGGTTTTGGAGTAGTTCACCAACAAGAGACCATGGGCATCCAAGCTCTCTTAGATACAAGTCTGCAGCAAAGATGGACGTACTGAATGTCGGATAGGCAGAGATTAATTCTCTACCCATGGCGTGCCACTGCGCACCTTGTCCTGTGAAGACAAATCCAAGCTTAGGGTCAGCAGTGGCTCTGACGGGTGATGGGTTACGCTCCAACTTGTCAGTTAAAGCCGCGATGCTGTCAGCGACGATGGAGAACCGCCAAGGGAAGGGTGTGCGGTGCTTGATGAGGGTGTAAGACAGATCGTTCAAGAAGCGCTGTTCTTCCTCAGAACCTGCAATCATTGATTTGTTGGTAGAATCAAGAAACTCTTTGTATGCTTGGGCCATGCGAGCTGCTCCAGCTTCGTCGAAGGTGGAAAAGAAGAACGAGCGACTGGGGGGAGTATAGCCTCTGAAGCGCTTGACCAAGATATACTCGTCGTCACTGGAGCTAGGAGTAGACGCATGACCGTTGGCATAACCGTTGGAGTGGCCATTGACGCCGTTAGAATGCTCATGGTTACCATTCACGCCATTGATAGAAGACTTAAGCCCCTCAACTGGTGGGAACTCGATGGTTTGGTGTTTGCCTTTCAAGCCGTGATCGAGGAGGTAGTGAAAGGCATCATCGATAATAATATGAGCATTGCTTCCACCATAACCAAAGGCATTGATTGACGCTCGCCTAAGTCCTTTGGTAGGCCAGGCTTCAGGCTTGGTAGGGAACTTGAGGTGCCATTCATGAACAGGAATCTTCGGGTTGGGGGTCTCGAAGCCCATGTTGGGAGGGATTATGCCTTTCTCAAGGACCATTATAGCCTTGATGAGACCTGCAATCCCAGCAGAGCCTTCAAGATGGCCGATATTTGTCTTGACTGCGCCGACAACCATTGGCTCTTGCTCGGAGCGATACTCTGAGAAAGCACCGCTGATGGCACTCGCTTCAATAGGGTCACCCACAGGAGTACCCGTACCGTGAGCCTCGAAGAAGCGTGTCTGCGTCTTGGATAGACCAGCTGACTGATAAGCGGCGTTTATCAGGTCAACCTGCGCCTGTTTAGTAGGCTGTGTAATGCCAGGTGAGTTGCCGTCCTGGTTGCTTGAGGAGCCTCGAACGATGGCACGAATACAGTCACCATCCCGGATAGCATCGCTCAATCTCTTGAGCACAACCATTCCAAACCCTTCGCCACGGGAGTATCCGTTAGCACGCTCATCAAAGCTGTAGCATCTTCCATCGGGAGATAGAAAGCCAAGGGCTGTGAGTGGGATAATGGTATCAGGGTTGTAGAACAGGTTGCAGCCAGCTGCTAATGCCATGTCACACTCGCCCAATCGTAGGCTGTTACAGGCTAGGTGGCAGGCGTTGAGACTACTGGAGCACGCTGTGTCAAGACTGATGCTAGGCCCATGAAGATCATAGAAATAACTCAGTCGATTGGCAAGCATGGTTGTTCCAGTGCCAGTAGCAAAGTAACGCTGCTGTATCTCGGTCTCCTTGAACATGATGGCTTCATATTCACGGGTGAAACAACCGATGAAAACACCAGTGTTTGTTCCAAGAACCTTGTTCATAGGACATCCCGCTATGATAAGGTCAGATACAAATTTTTCTTACTCAAAACATAAAGGGTTCATACCATTTTCTAGAGCACGATAGGTATTCTCAAGCAGACCGCGCTGCTGAGGATCCATTCCACCAGCTTCAGCAGGTGTAATAGAGAAGAAAGGGGCATCGAAGGCAGCGATTTCGCCCTTCAGGAAATGCGCCCTGGTAACATTAAGCTACGATGCTGATCAGCGGTGTACTTGACGAGACATCATAGAAGAATAGGAATGCTCACTGAACCCGAACGCTCTGGGTCCGGGTGATAGAATGATGAGACTTTGAAACGATCATCTGGAATATCTGTGCATGCTGAGCGGCCAGTCACCAGCATATCCCAGAACCCATCGGCATCTGTAGCATCGCCGGGGAACTTAAGGTCAAGGCCAATAACAGCAATAGGCTCCATAGCTAGACTTGAGGTTGTGTAAGAATCAATAGTGCAGTAATGTTGAATAATTGGGTTATAGTAAAAGACTTGAGATGCTTGTATTTTGTCACATGGCTAATAATAGGCGTTCCAGAGTTATTATAGGCTTATGAATAGACATAGTGCGCGAGGGTCTTCTAGCCCTGTTGCGATCAGCTCGTAGTTGGTACTAGACTCAACATCTCTGCGAGATAGTGCACGTTGGATCAATCTGGTATCCAACTCACCGTGGGGGTGAGCTGAACGATTTTAGATTGTCATGTTTATCTCCAGTGGCGTTGATGAGTTGTCAAAGAGTAAGTAGTATTGAGGCTCTCCGCACTGTCGTTATCATGGATTCCATGCACGAAAACAGCCTAATGGCTGTTATGAAGATGTTGCGTCTTGCGCAATTTTGAGAAGGTATCGTCAATTTGAGCTACAATCTCCCCGCGGACAGTTTCTTGCATTCTGATTCGGCTACTATTCAGAAGTGTCCGTTATCAAATGGTGTCCTGGCGATATTTGGAGGGGCAGATCCTTCAAAAGTAAAGATAGCTTTTGTTGACAAATTATTAAGTGACAATACAGAAACGATCACGGCTCCCATCGATGAATATTCGTATCTCTACATACCCACCAGGTATTTCGAGAATAGTTGTAGAACTCTGCCATCCCATATGCAATGCATGCCTCCAAACCAAAGTCCCATTTGGGTGTTTGGCCTGCACCAAATAAGCAGGTAGTGAGAATGGTGTTGACCGAAACTGGCAAAAGATCCTGACATTCAGGTGAGTCCAAGATAGATGGGTTGTAGCAGCCTTTGGGAGGATTTGCCAAGGGCCAAGGCAATTGCAGCGACGTAATCAATCCACCGTAGGGTGAGAAGATATCAGCCCGCCAATGCTGACAAACATGCATTGCTACGCTGATGTACCATTGCATATATCACGCATTTCACATTTTTTTGGCGCTTATCTACTTGAGCTTTTGGTTGTCGATCACGATGCAGTAAGATAACCTCGTGTTCCTACGCGAGCCATGTTCATCTCTTATTCGTGGGGATATGCTCCCGGATCTCTTTGCGGCGTTTGTAGTCGAGACATATGACTGGATGCTCAATTGCGCCCGTGATAGTCAAAAGGGAATTTCACATCTCAAGGATAACGGGTACCTCAACAAGCCCCTCTCCATCTCCAGCACACAGTTTACAATTTCATTGCATGTCCATTAGTCCATATACCAGATTCTCAGTAGTGAAAGCTCCATCATGTCGTTGCCCAAAGCCAAAATTCTCGTTGTTGTCACTGTCGGTGGCTCGACCAATTCAGGTATGCGAATCACTCTTGGTAGACAAAGAAGACAAGATGCTAATGTACAGATAGCCCCAATTCTAGAAATATGTTCCATCTTGGCAGCTAGAGGTCATACAATTGACTTTGCAACACTGAGCGGCAGAGAAAAGCTGGTTGACAATTATCCCTTTGTGCAAAAGGTTCACGTAGTTGGACCAGCCATCTCAGCTGAAGAAGATGAAAAGCACTACATCCTCTTCTCGCGCTGGAACTGGAACACTGCCCAGGGCAAAAGGGACATTGTCAAAGGCAAAATGGCATTTGATGCGTTCTGGCCTTTTACATATCGAGGCTTGAAGGAGGTGATCAAGACCACCAAACCTGATTTCATCTTCTCCGACTTCCACGTCGAAGCGGCTCTGGATGTCTGCAATGAGTTTCGACTCCCCCACGCAGTCATGTGGCCCCAGATGCCGTGGTTGGTGATGCCTCAGAAGTACATCCCGGGTCAGCCTGGTATGCAGCAGAGATGCTTGACCAGCGAGCACGCAAGCATTTATGAACGGTTGTTCGAAATGACCTTTCTGCTTCGCTCAGCGCCATTCTTTCTTCACTGGATCTTCTGGACCAGGGCAATGCGCCGGAAGGAGGATGTTGCGCCTCGCCCGAAGCTCTCCAAGCCAGACTATCTTGTGTTTCTGAATAACTTTTATGGCATGGAGACGCCACGAGACACTCCACCTTTGGTTCATCCTGTAGGCCCCATCTTGGCCGACTCATATCCCGCTCTCGGTGGAGACATCAAGTCCTTTGTTGAGACGCATCAAAAGATCGCTTTAGTTGCTTTTGGTACACATGTTATTCTGGACGACGGAAAGATCTTCAAAATCATCAATGGTCTCGCTGATGCCATTTCCTCCGGCGTGATCGACGGTGTCGTCTGGGCACTCAGTGCTAGAAGCCGTGGTCGACTTGATACGAGCATTCGAGTCCCATCTTCACACCTGTCTCACTTGACCATTGATCAACTGTTCAAGAATCAGGACAGAGCGTGGCACTTTGCTACTTGGGTGCCGCAGCGTTCCGTCCTCGAACATGACTCTACAGCCATATTCGTCACGCACGCAGGACCTTCATCTGTCAATGAATCCATCTTCCATGGTGTCCCTATGGTTGCAATGGGGATATTTGGAGACCAGATGGTCACCACATTGAGACTTGAACGATCTGGCGTCGCAGTCCGTCTTGACAAAGAAACTTTTGATGCAGCTTCTTTGACGGCAGCCATCAGAACAGTACTCTTGGTTGAGAAAGAGTCATTCCAAAGAAATATCAAGCGTATGCAGAGGATCGCCATGGTGGGATCACGCAAGAAGCATTTTGCTGCCAATCTAATTGAGGAACACCTATACGATTGGGACGGCAGATTTGAGCAATCCCTTCTGGATCTTAAAGCATCCGCAGGCAGTAAAAGGAGTTCTTCGCAGGCTTCAGACCCAAGGGGCGTGTATCCACGAGGCAAAGAGCTGCGTCCAATGCATCTTCAGACACCCGATGTGCGCATGTCTTGGATCAAGCTCAACAACATCGATATAATGCTTTTGTTTTTTGTTTTGTTGGGGCTCATTGCATGGATCACTCGGGCAGCTATTAATTTGGTACGACTGTGATTTTTCGTGTACTTTATCTCTCATATCAATCTACTCAATCTACTCATAGCTACTGACCGATGACTGCCTTGGTGACAACCTTCTCTACCGCCCGTGCCATGTCATCAACAATCTCAACAGGTACTCTCGGGATCTCATGTCCAGCTCCATGATCCATAAGAACTCTTCCCCAGGGATGGCACAATTCAGTCATCGCTTGACTATAGCTAACATCAGGGTCCTTTTTGCCAAAGATATGAGCTGTCGGTACATGGATAACTGGACCTGAAATGTCCTCAGCCCTAAGGAACTTGATCTCGCCTGCAGATAAAGCCTTCTCACAGTAAGGCAGTCCGGCACAGAAGAATATGGCGAACTGAAAGGGTGGTGGGTTGGAGTGACGGGCACGAGCAATGATCATAGCAGCTAGGGATGCACCCTGGGAGAAACCCAAGACACCGTCAAAGGGACCCTCCTCGACGATGTACTCCCATAGGTCGCCAATGGCTGTCAGAATGCTCTGTGCGGAGTGTGGGTTGTAATACGCAAGACTCTCATCTTGACCAATGAAAGCTTCTATCCCTATGCCGTGTGTAAGGGTCTTTAGCAAACAAGTAAATGACTTAACAACTGACCAGGCGCAGGTGGGATGGGCTCCGCACCATCAACATATTCGTATTTGTGAGATTGTGAATGGCCAAGCTGATGTCGAAGCGCAGCTGCAATGAGGTCAGTACATTTGATCAAGTGAGCTCTGTGAAGGAACGTTATGTACACGTCTGCATCTCCAGCACCTAGAGTCTGAATTAGATTATGTCATAGAAGCACGTTTGTGACTTTGATGCGACGGTTACGTACCTTGCTGTTGGTGCCCATTCCGTGAAGGCAGAGGATACGCATTGCGTGGAGGTCAAAGCTTGTGGAAACTGTAGGTGATGGAGAGTTGGAGTTTTCCCAAGAATCAAGAAGCTTGGAAGGAAGTATAGAGACATTAATTAGAGTCCCCGTGATATGCTGCAGGAAGCGACCAGGTCTAGGATATGCTTCTGCTCGTTCAAGTGCTGATGCTACGTGGCATCATCACATATCTCCAAGTCAATTGCCAAGTCAGATCTACTGAACTCAAAGTAAGAGATAAACACAGTATGGTTACGCAATGCTTCCATCAATCCAAGATGCATTTCTTATCAACAGAGTACCATCTCCCACCATTGCATTCTGCAAGGAATATGTAGGTGTTGTTGACAATCTTTGAGAATCTTATCTACCCTCCACTAGCATCAGAATCAGGAAGGAGTATACATCCTCCTGGACCAGGAGGAACCTTTCGATCATCTAGGAAATGCACGAAGCCCATGATTGTGTCGAATCTTGCAAGTCGAGGACTCTAGACGGAGTGAGCGAGCAAAGACAAGATAAAAAGGACTTGTAATCCCAATCATAACTATATCAAGACTTGATAGTCTGCACGGATCTTTGAATTTGCTACTGTTAACTTTATCGTTACATATTGTGAACCGTACTTGACATACACCGAAAGGCCTCTTCAATGCATCTAGAGTCTAGCAAGAAGCATAAAGACATCATCCCAAAAGCCATCACCCAAAACACGCAGACTTACCCAAAATGCCCAACCTCGAAAACGATCTTCACAACGGTGTCAATGGAAACAGAAAGATGGGGAAAGACGGCTGCGTCGACCCCCACAGTCTCGGCATCATTGGTGGTGGATGGTATGGCTGTCACATCGCGGCAACACTTCGCTCACTCGGCTTTCGCGTCAAATTGTTCGAGCAGCATAAGCGACTGCTACATGAAGCATCTGGCAACAACCAGTTCAGGCTGCATATGGGCTTCCACTATGCCCGTCACAGTGGTACTCGTCTTCAGTCAAGAGATGGATTTCTGCGCTTCGTCGAGCATTACCCCGAGCTCAGCCGCATAGTGCCCTGCAACATCTACGCTGTGCCCACTCAAGATTCCCTGCTTGATTACGACACCTACAAGGCCATCATGGCCTCAAGCGGGGTAGGGTTCACCGAGGGGGCACCCCCTGGTATTCATATCACCAATGTTGACGGCATCATGTGCGTGCCCGAGAGGGTCTTGCTGCTGAGCAAGGCCCGTGCCTACTTCGAGGCAGCACTCAAAGGAGCCCTTGAGCTTGAGCGGAAGGTTTCGAGCATGCAAGAGGTGGATGACGGCGTCTTGATCGACGGTGAGCGCTTTGACTATGCGGTGGATGCCACTTGGGGCCATTACACGGACCTGGACCTGCAGGTGATATACGAGGCCACCTTGCTGCTCTACTACGAGGGCCCTCCCGAATTTCCGGCCGTGACGCTGGTCGACGGGCCCCTGGCATCCGTCTACCCCACCGAAGTGCCGGGGTTGTTCACCTTGTCTAGCGTCCCCCACACGCCTCTCGGACAATTTGATACTGCAGCGGAGGCTCGGGCGGCACGGGACGACGTTAGCCCCGCAACCATATCAGCCAAGCGGGCGCTCATGGAGGAGCAGATTATGCACTACCTCCCCACGTTCCTCGACACGTTCCGTTACATTGGCCCGCAGCTCGCCGTCAAGACCAAGCCGCTAGGAGCTTATGATGACCGCAGCTGTCGAGTCTCGCGCCGCGGCCGAGTGTTTTCCGTCATGTCAGGCAAGATTGACACCATCTTTTTCGCCCATGAGCGAATCCTCTCTTTGATCGGCCATGAGAGTTGAAGCGTTTCTTATCTCTGATGCGATGATGATGTTCTATTTTATCTGTTAGATAGGGGAACATTTCCTCTTGCAGCTTCTTATCTCAAGTAAATTTACCATGCCATTTTTATGCTTAATCTTTAGTGTCTTGGCTCTCATCGGCCAGCTAATCAGGTGTCATTTTGATTCTGCAACGATCTCCCGGAGAAAAACAGGTGTTAGCTTCCCACTAGTGGAGATCATACAGGGAAGACTGTAAGACGGGGAGAAACAACCCAAACTCATCTCTACCTATGGGCGCAGTTGTCCAAGTTGATTAACTGGTTAAAGATGTTGAGGTTCACCTCGGCCGGCATCTGCTTATCATGCGTCTCACCGAGTGAGACATTTGTACCAAAACGGTATGCTTTTTGACGATTCCGACAGGGTAAAGTATAAACTCCGTATGCAGATCGTGACCAAAGTGTCATTGCAGAATCACCACAAGATCCAGTAACTCATGATCAAGCAAACAAACAACTTCAGTGACGATCTAAATGTCAATCTATCCATCTCAGACATTGATAACATATTGCGCTTCAGTCTAGAGTCATACACCATCTCTCATCTACAGATACAGGGTAACTAGGCCCCTTATCTATCCCCCCTTGCTGAGCACAGACCAAAGAGTGGAGGCCGCCCGGGAATTAGCAATTTGTGTTTCTTGTTTCCTGAGGCTGAAATCTTTGTTGTTGTCTCTTCTCGTAAAGCTGGCCACAAATTCATCTCCCACTTTTTTTTTACCCCCTTCTTCCGTTTAGCCGTCTCTAGTGCGCAACGCCTGAAACTCGACTGCACTCTCTCTTTCTTACGCCAGTGGAGTTCTTGCAACTCACTCTGGCACATTTCTTTCTCCTACCATGTCTGCGCCATCAGATTTGCCTTTGGAACATCTACCGGCCACCACGCCCAGGACTCCCATCGAGGCAAAGAATGACAGCAATGAGGCGCCTGCTGACAATGCACGTGGATTACCCGACACGGCGACCGTATCATCCGAAAACCACGGCTCGGTCTTGAGCGACAATGACAGAAATGTTGAGGTTGCAGTTGGTTCGTCAGACAATGCGGCGACCAAGCAAAAGGTTTACCATACTGGATGGAGGCTTCATGCCTTAACCTCAGCGTAGGTTACCTTCGATCAGTTACCCTCACTTCACAGCTGATTGCCGTTGGTGTAGCCTTTGCTTGAGCCTACTGCTGTCTACATTGGAAACTACCATTGTAAGCACGGCTCTGGTCTCAATTGTCGATGCCCTCCATGGCTTTGATATGGCCGGTTGGATCGTGACATCCTACCTGGTAACATACACTGGTATGATCTAACCTTACTCTGTCGTCTAACACAGGCATAGAAACTAAGACATTTTAGGTTTCCTCATCATCTATTCCAAGCTCAGTGACATATTTGGCTGCAAACTAATGCTCTTGCTTGCCATCACAATATTTACTATCTTCTCCATGGCTTGTGGTGCTACTGACTCCATGGTACCTCTGTACGTCAATTCTCTCTTTCGATACCAACCTCGTGCGCGTTCTCATGGCCCATCTTTACTATAGAATCATTTTCCGCGCCTTTCAAGGGATGGGAGGCTCCGGTATCTACTCCCTGTCGACAATCATGGTACCGCTCATGGTGCCTCCAGAGAAATACGCAACCTATATATCGATCATGTCGTCAACCTTTATCCTCTCGAGCGTCCTCGGTCCGATCCTTGGAGGAGCAATCACAGATCATACGACATGGCGTTGGGTGTTCTACTTCAAGTAAGTTCCATTGCGTTCCGGCACCTTGCGGTGAAGGCACTATTTGATGACTTACTATCTGTAGTGGCCCTGGGGGAGCGCTTGCAGCTGTTCTCCTCGCCTTCTCCGTCCCATTCAATTTTCCCTACGGCGAATCCGATCGATTCTTTCATTCCCTCGCATCGAAACAAATGTGGAAGCGGGTTGACTTTGTGGGTATGGTTGTGTCGCTAGCTGCCTCTATCCTCATCATCTTTGCTCTCGAGCAAGGTGGTGTGGCCTACCCGTGGGGTAGTGGTGCTATTGTATCAACCTTTGTACTCTCTGGCGTCTTGTGGATTGCCTTTGTTGCTTGGGAGCGACTGCTTTCCAAGAGAGGTGGTGCCCGCGAACCCATGTTCCCATGGAGCCTGGTGCATAACAGGTTTGTTATGGGACTTCTTTTGTAAGTCCACAGCCAATCAAACCCAAGTTCTCGGTCAACTAATTCGGGCTTATGTCAAGAAACGGGTTCTTTACGGGATTCCCCTTCATGGCTGCTCTCATCAACATACCGCAGAGATTCCAGACAGTCAACATGACGTCAGCTATAAACGCTGGAATTCGCACACTGCCGCTGCTTCTCCTGTCTCCCATTGCAACTGCTATGAATGGCATCTTGGTGTCTAAGCTGGGAGTCCCTCCTCTCTACACGCTTTTCCTCGGAGGTTCACTGCAAACAATAGGAGTTGGTCTATATAGCTCCCTAAAATCGTCAACCTCTATTGCCTCAGCTCAATATGGCTACGAGGCTATCATGGGCCTCGGCTTCGGGTTCAACCTCAGTACAATCCTGATGATGGTGCCGTTAGTCGTCACTGAGAAAGATTTAGGTATGGCCTCTCAATTTCCCTGCCAGTACATCAATGTTCCTCAACTGACATGACCTCAGCTGTCACAATGGGATCCGTGACACAGATCAGAGTGTTGGGAGGCACAATCGGGCTTGCCGTCTGCTCTGCTTTGCTCATCAACCACATCAAGAGAGAAGCTGTCAAGTTCTTGACAGGAGAGCAAATGGCAGAAATACTGCTGTCCTCAGAGAACATTGGGATGCTCTCCCCTGAGATACAATCTCGGACAAGAGTTCTATATGCAGACGCCTACTCGGAGCAGATGAGGGTAATGCTTTACTTCTCCATCGCATCTGTTTTGTCACTGGTGCTGCTCATTGAAAGACAGCCAAGGAAGGCACCTACGAAGGCCGAGAGAGCAGGATAGTATCACACTTGGCCCATCATGCATTCAAAGCTAGCAACCACAGATATTTCTTGGTATAAATAGTTAATCATTTGACGTAAAGCTCCTGGTTTAGAAGCATTCCAAGGCATAAGAATAGAGAGCACATGATGTCTTTCAGTATACTTATGCTCAATTTCTCAATTGCTGTACGCTCAAGAGTAGAAGACTTGAGATGCGAGACAACTATTTGAACTAACACTTGCTATGTATCTATGAGGTTGTGTTGGCTTGCCTAACCCTGGCGACATGTGTTTCGATCCTCACTCAGGCTTGACATGCTTCATCAAGCCATTACATCCTGCAGATTCCAATAGAGCCTGCAAAAGAGCAAGGTCGTTGAGGGCTTCCAAGGGACCCTGACGTGGGTCCGGGCGACTCTCCAATATGGCCTGACCGAATGCCTCAAACTCGGCTTTGACACCATTATTGTAAGTGAATTCTTTGATCTCACTCATTGACTCCCCAGAATCTGATTTGATGATGGATTTGACACTGACAGGTGTCCAAACAACAGCGCCACGAGTAGTGATAATCTCGATCTCCAGCGTGGATCTGTGTTCTACACCCACGGAGATGCAGACTGTTCCGTGTCGAGAACCAGTGGTGGATACGATACCATGAATAGTATCAACAGGATGAAGATGCTCCTCGAGCAAACTGGACAAGGCCATTACCTCCTTAGCTTCTTGCCCAGCGGCACCGAGAAGAAGCCGGAGGCTGGCAATAAAGTGAATTCCGCTATCGAGAAGGAATCCACCTTGGAATTCTGGAGCCTTGCGCCCTGCGAATTATCAGTATTCTTGATAGAACGTTAAGCAGAGTAGCCTTCACATACATTCTGTCTTGAAGTATTTATTTTCCTTTCTTATTAATCCATAGTAGCTCAAACGGAAGGATGCAAGTTCTCCTCCCATTTCTCGTACTTTCATCTCGGCATACCTCAGACTCTCATTGAAGCGGAAGTTCTCAGCAACGGCCCATATCGGAGGGTTTGACTGAGAATTGTACCATTGGATAAGGTCCATAGCAGTTTCAGTGTCATTTGCTATCGGCTTCTCACTCAGCACATGCTTTCCAGCACTCAGAGCTTTCCGGATAAGTTGGGGCTGGACTAAGATGGTAGCACATGCTGACACTGCAGCTATGTCAGACCTTGCGAGAAGATCATCAAGCGACCTTCCCCTTGCTGGGGGGCTATCAAAGTAAACGTCAACCTTGTCCCGGGCTTGCTTCGCAAGCAATATTGACGCTTCCTCAGATCGCGAGTAGACAGCTTTGAGATGGAGGTACTCAACGGCCTCAATAGCCGGCAACTGTTCTGTAGTGTGTATGTCAGCGCAAAATTGACTCAAAAGATCCTCTGCAATGTGGCCGCGTCACTGATAACCAGCTCGAGAGGGATCAACATACGTTCTCTAGCAAAGATCCCGGCTCCAAGTAAAGCGATGCCGACCATATTGCTGCACATGGTCAGCAAAAAAGGCAGGTAACAGAATGATAAGCTCGCGGATGAAGAGGAGGGGGGGCAGACAAGATATGCTGCTTGAACTGATAAAACCACGCCTTGAATGATGAAATTCCAAGCGAGGTCCTTTTGTTTTAAAAACTTGGTGTCCAGGTACACGCAAGATACAGGGATAGCGGGTCGGGCCATGGACCGGGCCACGGGTTGATTCCCCGTTCGGCCGAGTCTCATCTCTGATAAGACCCAATGTAACTGCAACCCATTTGCGTAGCTATGCATTATCTCATGCATCCAGAAAAGCTTCTCTTGCTCACATCCACACGGATGATATTCTTCCGAAGCCCCAACATGTGCAACAATGTAATGATATTGGATAAAGCGAGTAGTCCATCTTCAGTATAGCAACTTCATAGCCAAATGCAAATTTCTTCATCTAGAGCCTCTACAAATCGGCAAACAATTCACGATAAGGATCAGAATCAAAGACCATGGCTATGGTTTCATGGAAAACAATCGACGAAAGTCTCTCTTTCAAATGGAAGATTGTTGTCACCCTCCTGACAATCTACACTCTCCGTATCATAGGAGCTCGTATCGCCACAAAACGAGCAAGGCGCAAGTTCCGCGAAAAGCACGGCTGCTTTCCCGTGACTTGCCAACTCCCACTCAAGGATCCGTTCTTTGGCATTGACTTTATCTTGAAGCTAATGAGGGTATTCAAAGAAAAGCGACTGTTGGAAACCTTTGCCAATGACTTCTACTACACAGTTGGTATCACATTCTTAGTTGAGCGTGGTTCTCAACAGACTATATTTACAATTGACCCAGAAAACATCAAGACTGTTCTTGCTCTCAGATTCAAGGACTATGGTCTTGCATTTCGAGCTCCTTTGTTCAATCCCGTTACGGGCGGTGGCATGTTTGTCTCTGACGGTGAAGAATGGGCGCACTCACGGGCCTTGATGCGTCCAACCTTTGCCCGTGATCAAGTAGCCGACCTTGAATTGACAAACCGACACGTCACAGACCTTGTGTCTAAGATTCCAATCAATGAAGCGTTCAACTTGCAGGAACTTCTCTTTGACTTCACCATGGACACTGGCACTGAATTCCTCTTCGGCGAGTCAACAGATACACTTTGCAATCCTACCAAGGCAAGTCAAGACTTTACCAAAGCCTTTGATTTTACCCTTAAAGACGTTGCATACCAGGCAAGATTGGGGCCGCTCCGTCGCTTCCAAGGCTCTCGAAGCAAGGCACATGATGCCTATCAGGTGTGCCGGTCTTATGTTGAGCACTATGTTGATCAAGCTATGGCTCTTCGCACATCGTCTTCGGTGGGAGAAGTACCAAGATACAATGGAGCCAAGAATCGGCATGATAGTCTGCTTAGGCAGCTTGCAGGCTCGGGTGTATCAAAGGAAAAGATACGCGCAGAGCTGTTGAGCGTCTTGATAGCTGCAAGAGACACCACCTCGAATCTGCTGGGTAATCTCTTCTTTATCCTTGCACGGAGACCAGACATTTGGACCAAGATTCGAGATGAAGTTAAGCATCTTGACACAGATTTACCAACATATGAACAGCTTCGTAATCTCACATACGCCAAATACTGCATCAACGAATGTAAGTCTTATATCTCATACAAGGCCCTCGCTTACGTATCTTTAGCATTACGCCTCCATCCACCAGTGCCTAGTAATGGGCGAATGGCATATCGGGATACAATTCTCCCTCGTGGTGGCGGCCCAAAAGGTGATCGACCCATTCATGTTCCGAAAGGTTCCATGGTAAATTACACCGTCTACGCCATGCATCGTCGTAAGGATCTGTATGGTCAAGACGCTGAAGAGTTTCGTCCCGAGAGATGGGAGTCTCTCAGGCCTTCATGGGTAAGTCAAACATGTGATTTATGCTTTGGCAAGAGATTGGCATAATACTAATGATACAGTTTTTCTTGCCTTTCAATGGTGGCCCGCGCATTTGCCTCGGCCAACAATACGCCATCACCGAGTCTCTGCTGGTCATAATGCGGTTTGCTCAAGAGTTTGCATTGATCCAATCGATGGATCTTAAGCCTTGGACTGAGGAGATTGCCCTTGGCTGTGGCAATGCTAACGGTGTCCATGTCACATTCAAGAGAGCATGATGAGACGGAGTAAGATACACCTGAATCACAGAGGGAGGTTGATTATATGTACATGCTTTATATACTGTAGGATAAATTATACGCAAGGATGACCTTTAAGAAGTGGCAATGAATACACGTACAGTCACAGCTTTCATTTGGCAACAATTTATAGAGAGAATGCCTCTGATAGTGAGCAATGTAGAGCCATTTACGTTGGCTCAAGGAGCAGCATCTCCTGTAAGGATGCACCGGCCCAAGAGGATGGTGCCCGCATGTCTTTGGTGGGTGCGGTATGGCTATGACCGTAGCAACAATCACATCATCCCATGTAAAACCTGCGAGCTTCATCTCTAAACTCTTTCGGATGATAGAATTTCCTCCACGACAGACTTGTTTCAGCGAACTATCTTTGTTTGGCATCTTCCCATATTACTGCCTTGTTTAGGACAGCGTGAGTTGGCCCAGGGTAACCCGAAGCGCGAAATGCCAGATGGTTCTCTGAAGTTTAATCAAGCAGACTCATCTTCGTGTCTAGACCTTGTTGCAACCGGGTTTGATTACGCAGTCGTAAGAGGCACAACGGCGAAGGGGCGGGATTTACGGTAACACATAAACCGCCACTATTGGCATTCTTTGGCCCTCATGGACTTGCCAGGGATTCCGTCTGTCCCACTCTTTAGCAAGCCATCACTACTAAACCCGCTGAGAGCCTATGGCACAACTGACAGAACCTTTATTACGTGCTTGCTGAATCTAGCTGTTTGCTGACGGCACTCTCGCCTTGTATATCTTCCCCGCGCATGTCTTCCAAAATCTGCCAAATTCGTCGGCGGTTGGTAAATCCACCAGGAACATCCAGCCCAACCTCAGCATAACTCCATATGCCCTCATCCCTGTAACTTGCTGCATCTGGAGGTGCAGGGTGTGGAGAGCTCATAACCCGTCTAGTGAGCTTTTCCCAGTTCCACTTCTCTACTTCTTCCATATTTGAGCCAATCTTGTCATACACAGCCTGAGCATCAAGATCCCAGAGAAAAGGGATTTGGAAAAATATCTCTTTCCATAAAGACTGAGAGACTCTGAAGTCGCCTTTAGGAAAGGGTTTGTCATCTCGAAAGAAGTTATAGATACAGTCATTGAGTTCCTCTGGTAACACCTGTGCAGAGGTCTCAACCAAATTATCATCTAGTCGCTCGAGATTTGCAACGAGCCTAATAGTCAAGTCAGGGATATCTATGGGGTCCTCATCCCACTGTTGTATTGCAAGTTTGTCAGCATAAAAAGCCAGAGGTAAGACCAAGATAGTAAGCTTACCCATCCTTCCCATTCGTCGCCCCATTGTTCAATACAGGGATACGGAACGTAATAACGTTCAAAGCCGAGGGAGATTGGCCGGCCAGGTAAGTTGTTTGGAATAGGAGGGACATAATTCATATCCCTTGGCTGCGGTCGCTGTAGCAGTAGTTGGTCAAGATAGCGAGCGCAGCGGCGTTCCAGCGTCAACCAGAGTTCATAGGTGGAGCCAACTGAGACATTGAACGGTGACTTGATAGCGTGATCAGCGATCTTGTGGCAAGCTGCGTGAATCCCCAGGTACATTTTTGCTGCCGAGGTATCTGGCTGTTTATCGGATTGGCAATTGGATTCATATGGGTGCTGGGGATACACCTGTTCTCTATCTGGGAGCAGAAGTAGTCTGCCAGGGTAAGAGTCTACCTCTGCAGTATAGCGAGTGATTTCTTGGCTAACCCCCTGCGCTTCCAAAGGTGCGGCATCATACGTTGGCCAATGGGGACCAGCTAAGACAACTGTGTCGTCGTCAAGGTCCATACCGCAAATAGTGCAGTAGACATAGTCAGGGTTGGGAACCATGGCTGGTTGCAATGGGAGAGAAACAAAGACGGAAGCCCATGTACGAGGTGCGCTTTCTGGGGATTTCAGGGTGAAAAAGAAAAGTAAAGAATGTCGATATCCTGGTTCTTGTATCAGAAGACCCTAAAGGCTTAGCTATAGGTTCAAAGCCTATTGCCAAAATAAAAGCTTAGGCTGTGCACACAGGGTTTCGATTATGTTCCCTCGAGTGGCGCAGCTTTTGGACTCTTCGACTCTACGTACCAGGCGCTTCTACCACTTCATTTTATACGTCTCTAGACTTGCTATTTGATATCACTACCACCAACTTTCAGTGGTACTACTAGCAACATCAAGGTAACTTCAGTTCCTCTTCTCCCTATTGGCCCTTGACCCCTGTAATGACCACCCTGTAGGGCTATGCCGCACAAAGGGATAAGCACTTTACCTTTTCGAGTTACTCCGCCATTACTGGGTCCTTAATTGATTCAATTAATTCAATCAACTCTGAAGCTCTTCAAGTCGTTCCGCACTTTTTCCAGCATCTCCCCAGCATCTCTTTTCAAGGGTTTCTCGCAAGACTATATGCATGGACGACCCCTATGGCGTAGGTTGTCGACAAAGAAGATCTTGCATGCTCAGCAACTGTAAGCACTCATTTCACAGCAGACTACGCATATATGACCATCCGTTCTTACATCAGCAGTAAGCCTCAGAGAACTTCTGTAAGAAGCTGCGGCTTAATTAACTACAAGGGCATTCTTCATCTCGTCAGCCTTGATCCTACAGCAGGTTGCACCTTGAACCATGAGTAAAAAGTCCCGATTCGCCCCGAGAAGACTGCAAGCGCCAGGATTCAATCCTGGCTTTGGTAGATAGGATACGAGTCTGACTGATATTGCAGGGGGAAAGAAGATATACAAGGTACAGTATTCTAGTGCTTAGCTCCCGTAAGACTTCCTCATCTCAACTCTAAGCAAAGCCGCTTGTTTAGCATCCAATCGCAACTTTTCAAGAATCTATCCGGGCTAGATGGTCATAGAATACAGTAAAGTCTTGTCATTCTTACTGTGTTCTTAGGATGTCTACCCTTTTGATGTAGTGGATATACGGGCTTACTTGCACGGGAACTATAAGCATAACAGGTTATTATTTATTGCCTTCCAGAAATAGACTCACAGAGCCACAATCCCTGTGGATAGGTCAAGGCATTTGTCCAATCAAACTAATGCCAATTCTATTCAGGGAAGCTGCTTCTAAGCACTGGATTTGAATCCTAGCCTTTGTAGCTCGTAGTAGGGCTGAGTATCTTTTCTCTGGATATTTGAAGTTCTTGTTAATAAATTATTATATATATTGTACATGTCCTTAAGTCCTCTATCCCGAAAACCCAACTACAAACTCAAGTCTTCAGAACAAAGCCTTTTCCTTTATTTCTTGAATCATTATATGGTCACATACAACAATTCATTCGCTATCTCATTCCTTTACCAATCGTCATGAAATACTCTTTAATCTTGGCGCTTTGGAGCGTGGGGGTTCTTGGTGGCCCCTGCAACCCAGCCGAGACGCCAGGATCCGCCCCAACTTCAGGAGGACTTGAGGAATGTAATGATGAACTTTCACAAGACTCGTCTACTTTCTTAGCCGTAAGCCTTCCGAGCCAGGATGTTTCGGTTGAGACTGAAGTCTCAACCGAGTCCCCTGACGATGAAAATGGTCAAGTTTCGGTGTCCATTCGTCCCACTGAGGCTACCCAAACTGTCAATAGTCAGGAAACTGTACTTGCTTCACCTGAAGATACACAGTTGGGGGATGACTCTGCACCAGCATCTACAGTCGGTCCCGCTGCTGGGAACACCGATTTAGACAGAGAGACCACTCAGGGTCTGTCTCCTGACACTGAAGGTCTACCTGCGGCGACTAGCTCTGGTGATTTGAACGAAGGCCAGCCCACGACTGTGCTTATCGCAAGTGACTCTAAAGATCCTCCCACCAGTAGCGTTCCGAACCCGGACCCGTCGAGTGACTCACAGCCTGCGAAACAGCCAGCTACCGAAAATACTACAGCCTTGAGCTCTGACAACACCTCAGCTGTCGACACTCCACCCGAGGGTACCCGGACGGAGACAGATAATAGCGCTCATACAACTACCCATGGAGACGATGCTACCTCCAAGCCTGTTGCCAATAACCCAGATACATCATCTGACCAAGTCTCGCCAGGCAATGATCAATCCTCCCACATCAATACAGTCACTACAGCTAGTGCTACCGCTTCACATGACGGAAGTGCTGATACCCCTACTACAAGCAAAGCAGATGATGGTACTCCTACTAACAAAGCACAGAGTGACGATATCCCACCTATTACATTAAACCCGGGAACTACCGCCAATGATGCCAAACCTGCTCCTACCATAACAGACGCTCCCGAGGGCTTAGCCCCAACGACTATCGGAGGCCATCCCGAATGGGTATCCAACACTTGGATCACTACGACAGGCGACAATTCCGAGACTACTGTTGTTCCAGTGCTTGTTGGTTGCCCTGGGTGCGGTGGTAAGGGTTCAGGCATTGTCTTATTCGGGTTTCCTAAGACGACTGGTACTTGGTTCAAGCTGCCTGGGCTTCCGAAGTTTAAGTTCCCTTGCATACCTCCTTTCTGCAATACTAGCCCCGATACACCTGAGGACGATGATGACGACGATGACGACGACGATAAGTCTTCCTCTACAACATGCACTGATAAGGCAACCGTTACCGACTGCTTCGTTGCTTGTACGACCTACACTGGGCCGGCTGGCAGTACTATCACACCGGAGTGCAAAACAACCTGCACCAAGACACACACTGGATGCAATGTGGTGGGAACTACCACTACTTCATCTGCTGCAGCATGTGGACCTTCAGGAAACAGCTCATGCAAGTCCTGTGAACGGAAGCTGGTTTCTGAGGTAGATCCCGGGGAGTCAGAGGAAGATGCTGAGGAGCAAGAAGGAGATAGTGAGCAGTCAGAGGAGAGCGACCTTGAAAAAAGAGCTAAGAAGAAAAAGAAGTCCGTCAATGTTGGAGGTTGTGGGGCCTTACCCAAGAATCCCAAGTTCCCCGACTATCCCGGAGGGAATATGGTATTGGACAATGACGATAATATCATCCCCAACAACTCTCCCTTGAAAGATATTAAGAAATGGTGGCTCACCACCACAGACGAAAACTGCAGCCCAGTACTAAATGGCAATCTTGCCGCAAACGAGTTTCGTTCGCGTCTGAATGGCGGCACACCTTCGATCGACCATGTCTACGAGAAGAGTATGCTCTTGGACTACTTCAAACACATCATTGACACCAACAGCCCTGATGTCAAGGGAGCGACTGATAGTTCTCCTCGACAAAAGATCAGCTGCAGTGACATAAAAGCTTATGGCGGCGCGGATACCAACAGCAACAATAACCTTCTACAGAAAGTTTTTAATGCTTTCCCTGGAGCAAAGAAGAGCCCAGACAATAACAATCCTACTGCCGTCCAAAGCCCCCAGTACCTTGACGACTTTATCGGGATGGACCAGTGGACTAATGGTGACGCAAAGGCAAGACTCCCATTGTATCGTTTATCTCATTGAGATGGACTCGGATATCACAGCTCAATCATGCTGACACTTGCTCTAGGGATTTGTGGCTAATGCCGAAGACGTGCGGGCTCAGTGCGAAACATTGGTCCAGTCCGGAAACGACGTCACAGCTGAGACATCTAAAAAGGACGCCGAGACCTGGATTGAAAAGAAACTTGGGAGACTCGAGAAGATAGCGATCGGTATCGAGATGTTCAGTGCTACCGAAGCAATTGATGCTATGATAAGACAAAATCACCGAATTCACGCGAGACTGTAAGTATCAATCGCTTTTCACAGACCTATTGCTCTGTCCTCTAACACTGGTATAGTATAGATATGGACAATAACGCGAAAGGTTGCATGGATGACCCCGCAGTAAAGAACGGTATCTGGTCATTTGCCGAAGCATACAAAACCTTCATGGCCAGTAGATTCGACGGCGAAGAAGCCTGGTCTATCAACGACGCTGCCAACCAAGGAAAGACAAAGCTTATCGAGAAGTTGACGTCTGACTTGGCAGCGGCTTCCAGTGTGGCGGCGGCAAACGACCAGGAATGGCAAGCGAAGATTGAGAGGTGGAAGGCCAGGTTCCAGAAGATGACTGATTCCACAGTGTGGGCAGTGCCAGTACCTAACTGGACTTGGGAGACGGTTGCCAAGCGAGATGGCGATGGACTCTCCTGCAAACGACCTATCCCAGCCTCTACTTCCTCTGAGGAGCCCACTACCTTTGCCACTTCGGTTAGGACAACTTCAGATGATTCCAACACCGAGGAGCCGTCTTCAGAAGAGCCACATTCCCCCACTGAAGCCACCACTTCTTCGAGTCAAGTTACAACTTCTTCAAGTCAGGAGACAACTTCTTCGACCAAGAAGTCAGGTCCCTCGATCGGCCAACGTCCCGGCTGGTTAACAGATGCTCCCACTCTGACCGATCGCATCTCCCCTACCATCTCGACCCCGGACGGTTCTTCCTGTACCAAAACGGTCACCGAGACCATGTGTAACCTGGGAACAGGCGGACACGGACCAGCTTGTGTAACGCACTCACGGTGCGACTCATGGGTCAACACCAAGACCACGAGCAAACCAAGCCCCAGCCCTACCTTGGCCAGCCCCAAGTTCTCTGAGAATATTCTCCGCTGTAACAAAAGTGGTCAGGCTTCAAACCCCAACGCCATCACGTTGGCTGCCCAATCCTTCTGCCGCGATATCGTCGCAAAGAATAAGAATAACGGCTACTATTGGTCTAATGATAGGCTCGAGGGGAAGAAGGTGCCTTCCACCGGGTATCACTTCCAGCTTGATTTCTCAGTTAGGAAGAATTGTCTGTGGAAGGCTAATTACGATGAGTGCATGAAGTACATGCAAGTTGCTATTGATGGTTGTAATGGCCGTAGCAAGTCGGACAAGTTGGGTGGATGGGTTCGGGATAACTGCATTGAGGCTATTATTAACCCCAAGCCTGGTATTTAGATCTTGTTAAGTATTTAGTAGAATATGTTAGTTATTGAGTATTATATACAATAGAGACTGGTAGCTCGGAGCTTATATTACTATAGAGACCTTAAAATAAGTCTATTTAGTATTGCCAAGAAACTCAAGTACCTTAATTTAACTTTAAAACAAACATTTATTGCAAATCATGCCTAATACGTTCGGGAGTTCTAGTTAAACGAGCGTCTAGGTGGAGTAGATGCTATTTTTAAAGCAAACTGGTTTAATCAGATACTACAATTGGTCAATTTGGGCCACCTGACCCAACCCACTAATACTCCGCACATAGAGGAGCGTTATCAGTTACCAGGGAAATGCTACTTAAAGTCGCAGTTTAGCCAGCACAGCTCGAATTCTATTTCAATTCCATGTATGTGTCTCTTCGCCGGCCTGTCGCTTCTCTCCGACAAGTCCTTGATCTGGCTCCTTCACCGTGCCTATAGATTGCCATGCTGTTCTCCCTCTCCCTCATTCTTGTCTGCCTTGCTGCAGCGGGTGCCATCCCCTACAAGGATCCTTCACCAACTTGTATGAATCCCGTAAAGCGTGTTGAATGGCGAGAACTGGCGGATAGCGATAAACAAAGCTACATCAACGCAGTAAAGTGCCTCAAGACCAAACCCTCAATATTGGGTCTCAACACGAGCCTTTATGACGACTTTGCATATGTTCATTTCCAGTATAATCCTTCCAGTGAGCAATTTACGTCGTCAGCCAATGAATCGTCCAATGCTAAGTCAGTGGTCTAGTCCATTTTGTAGCAGCATTCCTGCCATGGCACCGATACTTCACTCACGTCCACGAAGGCGCGCTTCGCGAGTGTGGATATGCCGGATACGCAACCTATTGGGATTGGACAAAGGATGTTAAAAAGCTTGCCAAGTCGCCCATTATGTCGTCGAAGCTAGGGTTTGGTGGTGATGGTAGCGATACGCGCAAGGAAAACATCTCCGGAGACATTAGATGTGTCATCGATGGGCCTTTCTCGAACCTGCGCCCTTCGTATTACGGCCTCAGTGCCAGGTTCCGGGAGTATATACCGCATTGTCTCCACCGACGCTTGTCAGATGGTGGAAGCTCAGACTCGATCAGTTATGCCAGACTTTACAACGGAACAAATGTCGCTCTCGTGCAGAAAAACGACACCTTTGCTACATATCACGACCTTTTAGAACAAGGACCCCATCAGGCCATTCACTCAGCTATCGGAGGAGAAATGAACCCTGCTACGTCGCCAAATGGTAGGTCTTTCTGGGATTTAAACCAGCCATTCACTGACATCTCTCAGACCCTCTCTTCTTCCTCCACCACACCCAAGTCGATCGTCTCTGGTGGCAATGGCAGCAAGCTAGCCTAGATACTAGACTTAGAGATTATGCTGGGATTACGAGAAGTCTTAATGGTCAAACAGGAAAAGCCGCCTTGACTGATATACTTTTGATGGATAAACTTGCAAAGAATATTACTGTCAGCGACGTTATGTCTACTACAGGTGGCCCCTTTTGCTATATATACTAGTTCTTATTAATAATAATTAATAATATTATATGAACTATCTCTTGGTATTCCTTACTTCATACTCAACTAACAGCTCACCGCGGGGTGTAATCAATAACCTGCGTCATGCCAATGCTGGGGCTCTTGCCGTTGGCGTCTTCAGTCATGCTATAAAACTTGATTGTTGAGTCGACGTCGGACTGCTGGAGCTACGGCGGTTCATTGCGGTAGTTTATGACTGAGTTAGGATCAGGAGCATCGATGCGGACGGCCCTCTCGCCCTCTCTATCCGTAGTCATCTCGTCACGGACATCCCCGATGGCGAATTCGTGTCGCAGGCCGAGAACATGCCCAAGCTCGTGCAGAAAAACATTCGACACTGTAATCGTCAGCCTAGTGTATCCATGTTGAAGCTACTGAGAGGATTTACTGTGTGGCTTCCACTCTTTGCTGAATGCATAAGAGTACACGAAAACGTAGTTAAGGTCCTTACCGTTGGGGAAGAAGGCTCTCGCAAGGGTAGTTCCATTGGCGCCACCATTGGTCAAAATAAAGGTGGCATCCTTAGCCAACGGCACCCATTCAAAAGTCACGCCGACACTAGCTTCATTCCACTTCTGTGCGGTAACTTCGAGCTGCTGAGCAGCGTAGTCGGCGTCCTCTTTGCTTTTAAAACCGAGGCGCCAGGCCGTCCACTTGATGACTGACCCAGGAACCCAGCGAGGTATGCGATCTTTCAACCCGACGACTATATCAAACAAGCCATCCTTACGGTCCATGGCCGCTTGAAAAGCCGGAGGGATGGGCAGCTGGGTGTTGCATACTGGAGCCTCAGTGATTGCGGGGCCATCGACATCTCCGTCGACGTTGGAGACGTCGGTAGGCTCGATGGTCTGGAGAAGATCGGCTCCGATTGTTTGCTCAACAGCATCAAGGAGAATCTCCTTGGTTGAGGGTCCTTGAGAACCCATTGTGGAACTGAAGTCACTGCCACACCACGGAAATTTATCCAGCTTGTTTGATTTCGTGGGTAGAAGAAGTAGAAAGACGGGAGACGATTAGTTTGAACGGATATGCTGGAGATGATGGGCGCCACGTTTGATCACGAAGGCAGATCCTTTTTATAGCGCGAGGGGCCTTGTGCTTCGAAACGTGATCTCTATCCAACAGGCCATTTTCACTATCAGAGGGGAATCTGAGCACCTTCTCACTTTAGCCATTTGCGGCTGAGGATCTGGACTAACGCTGAGACATAAAATTAAATATATATAACTTATACTCTTTAGTTTGGATAATATGCTTTATAAACCTGTAAAGCCCCCTCAATACTCTGCACTAATCCAAAGAAAATAGCAAATCCAACTGCAACCCACAGAGCATACCACTGCGTCCCTTCTCTACGATCATTCCACCATTGGCGCAGATTACCCGGCTTTGCTTGATCAAATACCTGTTTTAGTCTCACAAGTCTGTCATGCCAGTAGTGATAGTCATCGATATTTGTCATAGTCAGGGGTCTACCTGCCAAGACCTCCAGATCTGCATCATCTATTACAGGTTCAAGTACTTGTGGTACCAAGCTCTGCTGGCCTTATACCAGTTATTCTGGGGAAATAACAAGGCAAGTGTTTGTAGAGTTTCTTCAACAAACCCTTCTGGGAACAGATTTCCCTCCTGGTTGTTGAGAAAAGAAACGTGATGAAAGATCATAAGAGTTGTCTCGCCCTCAATGTCAATGAGCTGAAGATGATCGAGCAGGTTGTTTGTAAGCTCAATCTTTAAGCCACCGATAACATCGAGGTTCCGTGCGTTGAAGTCTCTGTCGAGCTGTATACCTCCATTTCGACTTGACTTTCGCACAGCGAAGACTTTGCTGGCAAAATCACGGATATTGCCACTTTCCCATGAACTAGACGCTCTTCCTGTCCACATCCTACGATGCAAAGGCTTCCCAACGTCAGCCATAAGCATCAATCTCGCAACAAGGTCGACAAGCCGATTGAGGTCATTCATTAGGTGGAGCTGATCGTTGCGCGTGTTCTCTGCGTATCGCTCTTGGAGGTTTCGTACAACCTCCTCTCGGGTAAAGCCTCGGCGTATTTCTCGGCCCACTCGAATAATATCCGCATGTTTCAATGGTGGGATCTTTGCCTCCAGCGTACAGTGGAAGGTTTTACATTGCTTGGCAAAATATACCGAATAAGGCTGCAGGTTGTGTGGTGTATAGCTTGTCTGGGTGTCTGGTGCCCAAAAAGCATTTGCCAGACAGAGCAGAGTAGCCCAGGCAATAGGTGAATTAATATGATCTGATTGCTCCATTGGACGGAGAGTAAAATCTGAGAAGAAAAAAGTCTAAGCCTTTAGGATTTAATTACTTTGCGTTATAAATGTTGAACTTAATTTAACAAGAAATTGACCAGAGTATGTAGCCAAGGCTTTTCTTATCGCTTGAAAGTGAGGCTGTCCGCATTGAGGCCACCACGCGTTCTTAATTCTCTTTGGCTGTCATGCTGCATGTCAGTGGAGGCAGTGCAGAAGTTTCCTGGTGCCATTACCCCGCCAAATTACAAGGCATATAATCAAGCTTACTTCCAGTTCAGTTTTTCTCTTAACTCGTTATCTTATTGTGATGACATGACAGCCGCCGATGCCGGGTATTCTAGCAGTCAAGTGCTTAGCATGAACTTACTAAGGCGAGATGAAACCCAGTTTCTGACAGACGCCGCACAATACGCTGGCAACTACAGAGGGATTCAAGACAGCTTGATGTGTTGGGAGATCAAAGATCCCACTCAAGAACCCTTCAACACCATCCTCGAAACAGTGTGTCAAATTGTCTCACATTGTCATTCTCTTTCAAGATCAGAACTTCTACTCATTGATATTTTCCTCCGAGGCAAGACACTCGAGACCAGTGCCGTCTATGTAATGCTCGCAGCATCGACTAAGCGACAAAGAAAAATTGCTGTAAAGCATTTAAGACGTGGGTGTCTCTTGAAAGACTACCCTGGTCTTAAGATTGATCACTGGGACTGGCCACCCCAGGCACCAAATATCACCATGACGGGCGGAAAGGGGAAGGCAGCTGATGCAAGTTTGGTCTATTCCTGCCCAAGGTTCGAAATATGGCGAGTTCCTTCGGGTGCTAAACCTGGCACTCAAGACTTGCTAGGTACCTCTCTCTTTACCGTTGTTCCGTCATATGACTGCCAATATAGCACTCAATCTGGAGTTGTGAGTTGTCTTGTTGTTGCCGGCGGAAATGGTTATTTGATGATGCCAGCCCATATCTTCATACCACGTCCACTGAAACCGCCAGAGGAGGCGACATCTGACTCCGAGTCAGAAGTTTCATCCGAACTATCAAGGACAGGAAGCGCCACTCCACCGGATCTCTCGGAACCACCAAGGGATGCCGAAAGCCCAACGGCTGGTATCATTACATCTTCTTCAAGCTCAACTGGAAACGCGGTCGAAAGCCCTATGTCAATTCCTCCTTGTCTCACAGACAGTACATTTCCGGGTGTCTGCGTTGAGCTCGATTACGCTCTTTTCGCGGCACCTCAGGAAGATCCTTTTATTTCCGAGCTTCGTCACGTTTCTCCTGGCAATATACTTAGTATTGTGCCCGGACAAACGCCCATTTTAGTGGACACTCCATCACGGGGCGTAATGCGTGGGCTTTTAGATGGACGTCCTACGCTTATGCGACTTCCCTACAGCGACAAGTTTTCGAACTTTTATCCGGTCAACCTACCTTTTTCTCTTGAAAAAGGCGACTGTGGATCAGCTGTAGTCGATCAAGATACGCATCAGGTTTACGGTTTTGTAGTAGCTTCAAGTACAGAGGGGAAAGTTATCTACATCTCCTCAGTGTATGAGATCTACCACGGCATCATGTCGAAGGTAAAACATGAGGAACCTGTTCCAATTACGCCTGAACTCAACCTGGATTTATTGTGCGATACCCTCTATGTTAAGAATCTTCCCGCCGACACTAATGAAGAGGAGCTGAAGGCGCTGTTCGTGAAAGAGGAAGGCTTCAAGCGACTGATCTTTCACACCAACCCAGGCAAGGCAGCATGCTTAATCCAGTTTGACGATATCTCATCTGCTATCAAAGCCCTGCATCGAAGTAGGAGCCTGCTGTTAAAGAAGTGGGCTAAGAGCGATGTATCGCTAGCCTTTGCTAAAAGGAGCCTTGAAGTTTACTCAATGACATCTGCTAGCGAGAACGATAGTATAATGTTTGAAGCTGAGAAACTAAAAGACATTAAACGGTAGGCGAGACCATCTAACAAGAGCACTTTCTGTGTAGCTAACTATGTTGAAATAGAGAATTCGGTGCCTCTGACTCAGGATACGCTGGGACCTCTTCAGAATATAGCAGTAGCCAATTTCCAAGAAGAATAACGTCCGGGAGGCAAGTGACGCCCTCACAATTGCCTTTGGGACCAGATCTGAAGTCGAAACCGGATTCTCAATCGCATAGAACTTGGGAAAGCCACGACCAAATAGAACGGGAATACCGAGACCGACTGAATGCACAGTTCGAATCTCTCCTGAACGCATTACCGATGAGAGGACCACAGGGTGAGGGAAGTGATGATCCTGGATCCGAGATCGCCATCGACGCGGATAGACGTGTAAACAAAGTTAAACTACTTGAAATGGCTCGTGAACATATTCAAGCACTGGAACAGGAACGAAACCAGCTCGAGTTCGAGAACCTCGAGCTTCAAGGAAGATTAAGAAATCTTGAAGAATCTGATAAGGGCAAGTGATGATACTGAATTACCTGTTAGCTCACTGTACAGATGTGGGGTTGTTGGTCAACTATTGATTTCAGCCTATTCGGTCTATTTGCTTTTGATGACATCCACCACCCTCAGCACTTTGTGGCACTTCAACGATCTGTCAGAGGTAGTCGCATTAATTCTCCCAGCTTGTATATAGCAACAAGGTTCTTGACCAGCTTCTCCACATAAATAGGTATATAGATAACCAGTGTGCATTAATATTTCAAGAATGGGTTAAGATGCTGGAAATAGATAATGCTCTGCGACTTTCAGATTTCAATTTCTCGTCGAGGCTATCTGAGAGCATGGGGAGTCGCGACCTGAGTTTGCCACTTTCATGTAAACTCAGTTTTACGGCTTTTTGTGCCTTAACCTAGGGCTATATAAAGTCAAGAAACAAATAGAATAATATAAGTATTAATAATAATATAAATCTTATCTACATTGCCAACTAGAAATCTTCTTGGGATTGCCGCCAATATATGTCTGCGTCTTGGGGTACAGACAATGCTTACGCTGAAAGTCGATTCCGTTAGTGGCGGTGTCGTTGATGAACTTTGTACCCGTCAAACTCTTGGGCGCATGTCCCTCCTCAACCCAAGCCACGATGGCCGCCAATACATTATGCTGGGGATCAAAGGGGATACCCGCAGCAGGGGCACCCCCGCCCTGACCAACAGCCCAGGCGCCAGGGCCCGAGTTGCAGTGGAACATTCCTGACACGCGGAAATAGCGATAGTAGTCCTGCAGGTCGTTGTCGGCAGAGTACATGCGGTTCCAGAAACGCTGGGTATTGAATTGGGTGATCTGATTGTCCTGGCCACCGTGATAGCTGAGTAATTTACCACCGCGTTTCTTGAACTTGGGGAGTTTTTGAGGATAGGTACGGATGTCAGATGGGTTCAGCTCATCTGCATTTCGCACATCGTTCGTGTTGTAGGTGCTGGCATCCCAGCTCAGGTCGTTGTATACGACATATCGGAACCAATCTTCGGAATAGCTGAAGGGAGTGCCCGCGATGAGCTTGGACACGGCCTGGAGTTCATTGCCAGGATTCATGCGAGGGAAGATGAGCTTGCCGTTGGGATAAGTATAGGGAGCGTAGATCTTTTGCAGCTGAGCAACTTGAGCAGAGTTCAAGCAGTTCTTGGGACGTCTGGGGCTACATTGAAGAGCCCTTGGGTCAAAGAAACATTTGTCTGGGACCTCGATGATTCCATCCTCAACGCCATCAATCTTGTCGCATTGTCGGAGAACTTCGTCATGAATGAGGGTTTTCCAGGTGTCAATTGGTATGTAGTTGGGTGAGCCTGCAGATCCTGTAATTGGGTAGAACATAGCTCTCTGGCCCTGAAGATTGTTAAAGTCAACCGCCGGGCATCCAGCTACAATTCCATCATAGTCTTTGGGGTACCTCTCTGCAGCCTTGATGCCCATGCGACCGCCAAGCGAGCAGCCGAGATAGTAATTGTGAGCGGGCGATCTGCCGTAGAAGGCTTTCATGAGCTTCTTGGCTGAGCGAGTGCCAGTGTGTAGACTTGGATGGTCAGCTAATGGTTCACGAATGAGAGATGAGGAGGAAGGCCATAGTACTCACGCTCTGTAAGAGAAGTCCTTGATAATTTCAGGGTTGTTCAACATGGTGATACCGGTAGTGCCATTATGACCATTGTTAGTACCCATGGTGGCGAAACCATTAGTTGTGCCATACGCAAGGTCCTCGTACTTGATGCCTAAATGTCTTGTCTCAGCTTCACTATGACCTTTAGCTTGTCGACGGAGAAATTACTCACAACCATCAATTCCACCATTGCCAGTTGCTAGATATCTCGATCCCTTCCAATCACTGGGCAACCATAGCTCAAAGCTGATTGAGGACCGCTTTGAGGTAGGAATTTGAAGGGCAATGCGACAGAGGTCGACTGTGACAGTCTGAGAGGCGCGGTTGCATGTCGGGACGTTGTCTGATAGCTGCAATGTTGTGCCAGCAGAAACAAATTCTTGTCGGGTCAAGGTTGAATTGTGGATGAACTTTGTTGGCTTGAAGGCTAGACACCTGTCGCGAAAGTGTCTGTAGTCATTATGGCAGGCGACAGTAGATACCAGGCAACTGAGTACAGCAAGACACCAGCAGATGCGCAGTAGCAAAGACATGATTCCTTTCCTTTGCTGCACCAATACCCGGTCCACCAGTGTTGAAGAACTGAGCCTCGGTCTCTAGGTAAAGAAGAAGCAATAAAAGAGGGCGGAGTGGGATGAGATGACGAACAAATGTCTCTCGGTGACTAATCCTTGTACAACTGATAGAACCGATGGATGACTAGGATGCGTCTTGGCAGAACGTTACCGACATTCATAGGCGAGGTGCAGGGGCGCGGCACAGACGCTGCAGTTCATGTTCCCCGAGATTGGGGCGGAGACTGTAGAAAGGAATCGGATGATGGTGGCAGGGAAATTAATCGGGCATGACGGGCCTGTTGGTATGTAAGCACTAAGGAAGATTGGTTCCGGCACTACGGAACGGAACCAACAACAGGGACCGCGATAAATTGCATTGAGATGCATAACTACTAACCATATCTTGATTACTTGCTTGGCAGTCATCTTCTAGAATTGATTCCGAAGGCTTGGACTCGTGAGATTCGAAGCTTTCAGGCCCCAAACGTCACCCATCGCGAATAGATTTATTCCTAGGTCCCAGCCTTGTCCTTCTTTGCCCATTGAAGCATGAGCTACAATTTGATCGGACGGTGTATCATTTAACTCGATGTTCTACAGAGATCTTCGGCCCCTTCGGAATTGGGAACGGCGGGCACATTCACTTCATTTCGGCAATATTAAAAATGCAAAATACCTCAAAGGATCAAATGATTGTAGTGAAGGATGCACTTATACAGGGTTGTTGGAGTCAACGAAACACTATTGGTGGAAACCCATTGTCTACAGATAAGCCAAGGTGGCATCACCGCACCCGTGTGGATACCAAACTCAATGACATATCAGGGGTTTGAACATGGTTAAAACAGAGAGTCAACAAGCCGAACTCCCTTGACTAGTTACCGGGTGCTTTGTACATGTTTTCCATATTTAGCAATCTGATCTATGATCACAGCGATTCGGGATGATGGTAATAATGAAAGACTTCGCATATGGACGTCATTACATATGGAACAATTATATATCCTGGAGGCGTATGCGGGGATCGATAAAAGCATGACAGACTTGTCGCTTGCCCAACTATACAGTTTCATGCTTTGTGCTAGGGTAGTGACCAGGCGCAAACAGCTCTTCCGTGCTGCGGTCTCTGCTCTGCAGCTCGATATTCATGACCTCAGTCTTGTTCTGCCCAATCTTGCTAAAGCCTTGACGATCGACCTTTCGTTTTTGGCTCGTGGTTGATGCCATGACACCCGAGCTATCCGTTCTATTTCTTCGCGTATGTGAGGCGCTCGTTACAGTCGTTGCTATCCCGCTAAAGACGATCTGGAAACAAGGCCGCATTGTCATGATGGTGGAAACAATGACAGCGGTGAATATTTCGGCCATGGCGAGAGTATTGGCTGTGGTATTATACCCTGATATAGTTAGGATAACAGTAAGCATTGGGAAAAATGAATGGACACACATTGAGGATCAGTTGCAGCTCCTTCATTAGGCACGTAGATCATGACAACGCGAACCACAGCGCAAGCCGTGTGTCTAACTCGTCAGTTCATTAATACAAAATACTTGGCTAAATGGATGTGCCAACTTACGCTAGACCCAAGGCTATGAGAAAGAGAAACTGCCATATTTCCTTGTTCCGATGCCCTGTTGACAGAAGAACGGGAAATGGTATCAGAACGAGCAAGACTGACGTAAAGGAATTGATGTAGGCGTTCGCTACCCGGAATTTGTTGTTGTCGATGCATTTGCCGTCGAGATCGCCTTGCCACGCTTTGCGAATGGGGTCGCACTGGAAAGTCGACACGAGAGTGCCGCCAGTGTAGTAGGCAATGATGACGCCCATCAGGGCAAAGTTCGCATACCGTGCAATTTTCGTACTCAAGAGAACAGGTTTGCTGAAGATGTTCATGTAGATAGTACAAATAGAAAGCTTGATCACGCCCGCTGTTGCCTTGAAAAAGACCTGGTTAAGCCAGAAGCACTGCGATGGTTAGTGGCGGGATGGGAGTAGCATGGAGGTGGGGGGGGAGATCTACAAACTTGGGCGTCAGAGCTTTCCGGATATCTGGCGGGAGATCATCTTTGTGATAACCATAGCCCCATCGGAAGTATGCTGACGCTTTGTTAGAGGTGTTTCGTCAACAAGCTCGCGACACTTACGATCTAGGTTAAAGCCAGCAAGACATATACTCAGGGACTGGATAATTAGTCTACAGGACGAACAAGATGGGGTGGCGCGAGTCTTACCAGACCAAGTATTAAGAGGTAATCCGGTAGGCCGACGACCCTTTTCGAGAGACGCCAGGATATTCTCCATATGACTAAAATAGTAGCACTAGCCAGCAACGAAAGCGTCACGGCTTTGATCTTGGCCGAATTATTAGGCCCTTGGTAGTACTCCGACATAGGCGTGTAATGGAAAATGCAGCTTCGAGTAAACAGCTCGAGAGAAGACGGAGAAAAGACCAAGGGACTGGTGCGCCTTTATTCAAAACATAACATCCATTCGCGCAACGCCCTGCAGCAGGACATTGCAATCCAACAGCCGATTTGGCATTTAACCATAAGGGCAATGCGAACTTTGTTACGGCGATTGACAAGGTATTGCCACACGCAACAGCCACTGGATTCACATCCCGGTAGCAGTTCGGACGAGACCGTTAATCTGTGGCTCGATTATTTACATGGATTTCTGCACGCAGATATTGTTGGGTTACATGCACTTGCGGCACAGCTAGAAAAAAGCAAGTCCCTGGGCAGTGCATTCATTGCATTGCCATTCATTCATTGAGCAACACCTGTGGTGATTGAACTGTTGTTTACTCAAAGTCATACTCCTTCACACGACATACAATTCATCGCATTATAAAACAACGGCTGGCTGCCGGTAGACGAAGCTTTGAGCTATATTATTCTCCCAAGGCGTCTAAATCCACCCACATTGAGCAGCCATCGAGCAAACGGATCTCACCACTATCCTGCACAATGCTAGCCATTAAACTCTCAGTGACATGTTTGACTTTTTATCCACGGGGCGGGGATTTAATCATGTCCGCGCTCTTCATTCTAGGCCGCTGTCAGTCCATAGAATCAACTCCTTTAAATAATCCCTTTCCTCTGATCAGATGCCGGATTCGGGATACTTCTCGCCGATAAGATACAAGACAGGCATATCTCTTTGGCCGTATTGGTTACCCACTTATCTTCTGAAACTCGCTTGCCGGCAATCGGCGGCCCATTGCTTGGCACTTTCTCAGGCGATTTCTCGCGCCAATCACCTTGATAAATCTGACAGGTATGCCGAAGCAAGCTAATAAAGTTTTCAACAGCCCATAGTCGTGGAGCATGGCTGGGGTTGGAGGATATTCTTGACCGGTATGTAACCTTCTTGGACCGGCCTCGCTTCCGACTTTCCCAATATGGTATGGTACAGACACTACACAAGGACTAGGAACGGGAGGATGACCCCGCCGTTTCTGCTGGCAATTAAGTTACCCTATATATAATCTCAAGTTTAAAAATCACAGTATAAATAATACCTTTCTGGTCAAAGATATATATTAAATATGCTCTACATACACAAGCTTTAAATGTCGAATCGCTACCATGTCACTCTTCTAAAAATCTAACAGCTCGCCCAGAGGATTACTAGTCTTCTTGGCAAAGGCGATGCCAACTTCATTTCACAAACACGTCAATTTCGAAGTTCGGGGATACTCAGAAAGTGATCAATTCCCTCATTTAACGACTACGTCCATTTCGCTAACGGGTTCCAGGGTAGCCGGATTGTCCCACCCTCCCGACAACACACAATCCCAACATCCCCCGTGTTTGTCCTATAATACGACACCAACGCTTTTGGCTCCCAACCCCAAAATCCGCCTGCTCCGAGAATATCTCCCGAACCATCCAGTTCACCCTCTTTTTCCAGCTGTTCTATCATCGCCCTTCTGTGTAAAGTTGTCAGTCGCCGACGCAAATAAAATTGTAGTGAAGCAAGCTAATACTTACGTCAATGCATTCTCATACCCCCAGACCACGGCAATAATTGGCGAGGGTGGAGATTGGCAAAATTCCATCCGCTTCTTGGATATAGCCTCATGTTTGATTTCGATATTAGTGGTCGTCGTGCTTTACGCCGGACAGGTTAATCCCCAATCGCTGTAACCATTAACTAAGGCTTGACTTACTCAGCGGCAAGAAGCTCCATAGGCCGATCTCCATAGGAATACAACACGTTAAACATCTTTCTTTCCACCTCAGGCTATGGATCGCCAAAACTTTCTACCAGGGAATCTCCTTTAATTTGCAGAGTTTGCTGCGGAGTCACAAGGCTTCGGACTATTTGCGTAACGTCCTTGTCTGCAAATACAGCACCATATATATGCAGTGATGGACCAATCAGAGGCTGAAACGCACCTATAGAATCCGAGCTTTGAGGAGACATAGGCGCATAGCCCGTCTGGTGTGGCGAGCCAAAGCCCTGCATTCCAGGTATTACGCCAACAGTCCCAGCAGTGGGATTGTGAGCATGACCGGAGTTGCCTGGCGGATATTGCCCATAATATGATGGCGGTGGTGATGCTTGGGGTCCAGGTAAATAGACCGGATAGAAGTGCATCTGTGTTTGTGTATGCGTGCAAGTTGCTGTGTGTACCGCTGGTGCTGGTTGCTGCTGTTGTGGCTTGTTTCCAAAGAGGCCCATTATCTTGGCTCCAACGACACCAGCGCCAGCGATTGCAACGGACTGGGCCATTTTCCCCAAACTATCTTGTTGGCCATGGCTTTCGTGATGGTTCCCGAATTTATTACGAAAAGAGGAGCCAGCCACAAAGCCTCCACCCACAGCCAGTGCAGTCTTTCCTAGGCCGCGATCTCCATCGCCAATGGGTTGATTATCGGGCCCAACTTCCGTGGTAGTTGGATGATTCTCAATGGTAGGGACATTAGGATCTTCAAGAGTCTGATGCTGTTGTTGTTGCCTGGGTGTGAAGACCGGCCGTTCCCACTGAGTAGCTCCCGTAGCAGGAAAGACATAGTACCTAGATGACAAGACTGAGCAACATAGTCTCACGATTTGATACACCTAGGCTTCGTGCAACTAACCATGCATTGTGCTCTGGGCTCCAATTCGCGACCCAGCCAGTAGGTAAGTTTGGCCCATCACCTCCCAGTGCTCCCTCCGCAGACGGAAAAGCAGATGCAGACATATAAGCAACACGATCTTGTTGGGGACTGTTGGTAAGGGGGAGGATGGAGTTTGAGTCAATGGGCTAGACGAAATGGCTGAGTATTAGTCATGGCATGATGGGAGATCATGGCAAAAAGTGAGATGGTGCCATTGACAGGATGATGAGGGGTTCATATACCTCCCCTCATGACTGCGCATGGCATCCAGAGTGGTATGGTTAGGCTCCATCGTCTGTCCAATGTTCTCATGGAGGGTAGATGTCCCTGCAAAGACGGCCTCTCGTTAGGGGAGACCTCCGGATAAGCGGCTCAGTCCTAGAGTCACGAGCGAGTGTAATACGTCAGTATCAGTACAACACAAACCAGATATCATGTTGGTTTCAGCCCTATACATATAAATAGCCTTGATTAAAGGTGTCAAGGCTCGTAAATGAAGTGCCGAAAGCCGCTTTTTAGCTTAGCTAGGTTTCACCACCAATGCAATGCTAGCCAGACCTGTTGCCTATTGACATATGGTGTTGACATAATTGGTTAAAAGCAATTTGGAAGCTATTATCTCACGCAAGTACTACATCACTGAAGATTCCAGACCCTTTGTGGCTTGGGCTATTATGTGAGCTATGACAGTTTGCTTAGTGCTGATTAGCTATAATTTATTACTTTCTCTGTTGTAAGAGAGCTCTCCGGCTTGCGACGGAGAGAAGACAAAGAGACCTCCAAGTGCAGTAAAGATTATGATAATATTAAGAGCTGTGACTGAAACCCCCAGGAAATTGTTTTCATTAAGTTGCCAGTGCTGTGCTGTTAAAAGTGTCAGGCAATACTAATATTATTGAAACTTAAATTAAGTCCTTTTACTACTAAAGCATCTCTAAGAACTTTAGTAAATATGTAAAAGATATCTCAGTTATATAATACTAAGCTAAGTAAAATAATAAAGTAATACCACCTAATATCTTAAACATTACAGCCATGCCGCCCATAATGCGCAGCTGTGTTATAATATATATAGTGTAAATCATTACATAAAGATCTGCGGCACCAGCACTAATTTCAATTATTCTAGCTAATGAAAGTAAGTGTTCTATGGTGATATAAGCTCCCAGTCACAAGTCTCTGCTGCAAATCACACATTTAGCTCACAAATTCAACATTGTACTAAAATACCTGCTGATCAATGAAACAACTGTTACGATGAGAGTTGTAGTGACACGTGGCACGATGGAAAGGAGACTTGTCATCGCCCCCATAGCTCCGAGGACATGTCTCCTGTAAGTAGCAGTAGCTATCACATCTACCACCGTACCAGTAGGGCCTCGTTCGCACAAGCCAAGCCAAGTTGTTGCTTTGTATCCCAAACAGTGAGGGAGTGCATAGTGGAGAATACCTTGTGACTGACCGGGCCGTGGTCGCACCAGCATTGGGTGAACATAACGAGAGAACCATTATCAATCATATGCAACCTCCTACTGAAGACATCTCTTGTTACACTGGTACGGAAATTGATTGTCATCAAGTGCTACACCAGCTCTCCAAGTGTCCTCAACTCCTGGACCCTGGTTGATAGAGTAGCCATGGAGGATTGGCCAGGACCAAAAGAGCCCAATCTTCCCTGCCCACGAGGTTAAACGGCAATGATGATGCAAGGGGGTGATAAGGAATTGGGTTATGGTCGAAAGGAGGAGGGAATAGGACCCCTAATTAGTGCATGCAGTTAATAACAACTCTATTCACAAGAGTAGTTATGAAGGTTCCGGCTGTCGGCCATGCCAGGTAACGGAACATGTCGGGTCAGAGACAGACACGAAGTACGATTTGGTAAATAGCCTACCGAAAGCGATATAGGAAGATGCTTCTGTCTAACAGGCCAAGAACCGCGTCAAATGCTTAATTTTAAATCGGTGTATTGAAGAAGGCCATTTGGCGAAACCACAACAGAACAAGACTTTGATGTTGCTAGTACTTGAATTTGCTTGGTAACGCTGATAACCTCCAGTACAAGGAGATTGTAAATAGAACGACGTCTGTAGCTGTTACCTCTGTGACATAGATCTTTCAGACAGGAGAGAAAGAACAAGAGAAGCAAGTTCCCGAGGAAAATGGCAACGGGGCAAGAAGCCAGCGACTAAGCAAGGAGTTGCGAAAGACCCAGGAGAAAGCACATGTTCGGGGTGAATTGTACCGAGGCCTGCATGACCCTAAATCTCTTTGAAACTGTCGTTTGAGTTCTAGACCTGACAGCTGATACTCACATCGCCCGCAATACTTCGAATACTGAGCACGTTGCGGTACACTCGTTCGTAATTCGCGCCGTTGATTTCAGCACGATTCAGTCTATGATAGGTTCGCCGAGTGATTATTCGGCAGATGTATTGGTAGAACTTGTACGTAGTCACGATGGCTCGGCAAACGCGTTGGGAGAATATACCTTGGATCAATGGGCAAGACATATATACATCGCTTGTACACATGTTTATGTTGACATGATTACATCTGCCGAGCCTTGCCTTGATATGCGACAGCTTCTAGCTAGCAAAATATCCTTGTCAGAACTTTTGTCTGCACTTTTGTCTATACGACGGAGCAGACGACCGTGTTTTGGCAGGGTTGACAGGAGACGGCGTTGTATATAGTGCTTGTCTATGTCATTTTAGGCAATAGGGCGATGTTTGACTTGCAGCTATTGGAACTGTGGATTCATTTTATGCCGTAATTGCCGAACTAGAACTGGTTGTTGAACCATAATTGTGGTAAGGCCGAGCGAGGTGCTAGTACTAGTAAGGTTTAGAATTTAAGTTAAACATTTACGTCTAATAGTTTACTGCTCAACCTACTGCCTTAGGTGCTGTTTTAGATGAGTTTGTGACTATAATTCTCGTATTCTAGTCTGTCCTTAATCTTACCCCCAAAATAGCGTAGTTGCATGCCTGCTTGTTAGTCCTGGCTCCGAAGATGAAGCGTACTGAGTATCCGGTGGCATGGTAAGAAGCATCGCCATGATATCGACTTTGCATATAAATAGACCAAGATGTCGCTACTTTCCATTCTCTATCTCCTCATCACTTTTACAAGCTCTTCAATAGATCACTACTCCACCCCTTACAAGTCCTCACCATCTACCTCTATCAATCTCCTCACCATGAAGTTCTCTCTTGGTCCCATCATTCTCGGCCTCGCTGCCATTGCAGGTGTGACAGCCTCGCCTGTACCATCCTCTGACATTGCTACATTCAACGACGACGTCGCCAGCGCCCCTCATGCACTGGCTGTACCTGGCGATATTGAGCAGACCGCCAACGCTGAGACGAACGAAGTTGCAATCGTTCCTCGTGACCAGAGTGACGAAGCAGCTTCAGGCATATCCAAGAGAGCCATCAACTCGTTTTTCAAGATCCACGTTGTCAATGCAGCCGGAAGAGTCCTGGGCATCATTGTCATCGACTACGTGATCAATCAACTCCCAGGCAACCATGAGGGTATCAATGCCTTCTTTGATAAACTCACCAACGTCAAGACCAACGGCCCCGTTATCGCTACACACTTCGAGAACGACTCCAATCCCTTCAAGACCGCACAGAATGCGATCTTTGACTTCAGCACTAAAATGATTTCTGGTGTTATTGACCTCGGCCTGGATGCCAGTGGCACTGCTGTTAAAGTTGTAAGCACTGCTGGTGTTGAACTTGGAAATCTTGTTGTTGCAAAAACCCTCCATATCTTCAACGACAAGAACCAGAAGATTGGAAGTGTGGCCATTTAAAGGTGTCTGATGGGAGCCCTTTGGACACTGAAATTGATACGAATGAACGTTGGGTGAAGAGGTGGCGGGGCATGGACTGAGAGGGTTTTTACAGAGGCTGGACAGAAGGGTTCTTCACCTTTAACGATGACTTGCTCTGACCGTCGGCCTTGAATTTTCCCTGTCAGACTGCTTATCTTGGATGTATATAGAAGCACCATAAATCAGTGCATTAAATAACATAAAAATCTGAATTTTATATAAGATACTGGTATCTCATGTTCTTAGCCATCACAACTGGTACCTCAGCCATCCCTTCAGAGCATGCCTACCAACATATTCTGCTGTATCGAGGTGCTGTGGAGTAATTGCTCTATGTACTTCGGGTGACTAGCTGATATGGCCTTTAAAGTCTATGACCTTTGCATCCTGGATTACACAATTGACTGAAGCCTCTTTTAAACCCTCAACCTACTCACAGAATGCCTGGCTCATGCAACAGTAAAATAGCAAGACTTGTGCTTGTAAAGAAATTCACTGTCTACTCCTCTCACAGGCTAAAACATTAATAGACACTGCAACCGACTCTGTTAGCAATATGGATGAGGTAGAGTATATAAAATTGCTAGTGAATGTGTTCTATCTACTTGATAGTTTGGATAAAGAATAATATAATAGTCCTTAAGTGACGCCGTCAAACGTCGTCCCTCCCATTCTCACTGGTCTCCTATGATAGCCTATGCTATGGCAAAAGCAGTCTTAGAAACCGGCCATCCCTCAACTAGAAGTTAAAGCTGGCAACCTCAACGTTGTAATTAGCTTTACCACAGTTGAGATAGGCAGGCTCCTCTTGGCTACAAGATGCACCCAGCTCGAAAGAAGCCTCGTAGATACCACCAGAGGCTGCCTTGTTTCCCCTGAACCATACGCAGCCTGCCTTCCACTCCCGGTCTACGAACTGGTAGAAAAGATCTTCTCCAATGTCGGCCCCTTTTATTGTGTAAGATACCTTAGTTTCGGTAGGTTGGGGATAGTTCTGTGTACTTACAAACGGCAGAATCAGGTGTAGTACGGTACTCCCAAGTGCGCAGGTCGTCAGACCAGAAACGGGTATCGTAGTAAGCGCGGCACAAAGCTCGCTTTCCACTCGGGTCGGGGATGTCAACTCCAGTATCAAGACGCTTGTGCAAGTAACCATCCTTCTCATATGTGATGTACTTCTGGATAGGTGAGGTGTGGTTAAACTGCCACTCAACGACGGCGGGATTGTCAATAGTCCTGTTGAGTCCATGTCGGTGCGAGTTTGCGTTTTCATACCAGTCAACATCGACACCGTCGACACGGAAAATGGGGGCGTCGCGGGGAGTGGGAGTGGTCAGTCCGATAAAGGTAGCTCCGGCAGTGGCACCAGCAGCGGCGATGAAGGTGACGAGATCAGTGAGGATGTCAACACCACAGGCGGCGTTGGTAGCAGAGTGACGAGGGCAGTCAAGAGCAGTGTTGCGAAGAGCGACGAAGAAGGCACCAGCACTGAAAGTTGCTGTGCTCACCAAGATGGTCAGAGCCGTGATGGGCCCTCGAGCGGCCAGCAGAGCAGGGATAAACATGCTTGCTTTGGATGATAAAGATGGTCAGAGGATGTTGATGTAAATGAGCTTGCTGCTTGCTTGCTTGGTAGTTAGTTGAGAGTGAATGAGACTGGAGTTTATATATGTTTTCCATCGAGCTCACTATCGTGATACTGCATTTTATCTTCCATACTGACTGAAAGGTCGTCGGCGTCCCTAGGTGGTCCCTGTATTGCCGGGACATGATGCCGGCCGTCCCCCGCGGGTCCCTATCGGAGACTATGCCGAGCAGGCGGGTAGAGCGGCAGCCGTAGATGCGGCTATTCTCGTATTGAGCAACTATTCACGATACTCTGAATAACTATAGAGTTATGTATCCAAGCAGTAGGATTGACTATATACCTAGCTTTGAGAGGCCATATTTACTACTTTCAATAGGAAAGGCCAATTACACGCGTTGGTGTACAGTTCTTACCCCAGGGCCTTCTTTCTGCGAGCACCTAAGTGGTCTTGGTGAGGCGTGTTCTTGTAATTGCCAACCATGTTGATGATCGTTTCCTGAGACTTATTCTCACCGTGATACGTGAAGCGGCCGCCAATCGATCACATCCTGACTTTGGGAGTAAGATGGCATGCCGTTCTTGCCGGCAAGATGCCGAAGATCCATGATGTGATCATCGGTGACCATCTATCTACCTGGGTCGATCTTCATTAGCAACTCGTGATAAATGAAATCTTCTGCTTCGGAGTGGAGGCAGTGAGGCTTTGTCTGAGTGATAGGCAAGCCTGTTAGCGGTGGGATACTGAATCGAGTCCTTTCCTAGATGCACGTGTCGTCTAGCGTTGGTATTGTTCCAATAGCTATCAAGGTATGGCGTTTTATAAGGTTAAACTTTGCGCTACTATCGTAATTGATAGAAGCGTGATATTACTCATGCGGGACAGTTTGGCCTGACCATACCTATTTTGGCACATCCTGCCTTGTCTGAAGTATGTTACCGAGACTACTAAGGCTCACATTCACCCACTTAAAAAGTCTTGATTCCTCATTTTCAAGCTCAAATTAGTGGAATTAGCCGTTCATGACATCTTCGATTGGAAACTGGGACCAACGTTTGACTAGCGATGACTAGGCTGGTCATAGCGCCGGCAGATGGGCCTGACAAGCAGAATTTACCTGCCCACCTGGGTATAGTGTATAGTCAATGACATTCGATCAACCACTGACCGGTCAAAGAAAAGGACTAAGTAAGGCCAGGGGAACTGACGACGCGTACTTATGAACAGATACTCCACGCGAAACATCAACACCTTCTCAATTCGGAACCAGCTGTGGATGTCAGCCTCGCTTCTGTAGTCCGCAGAACCAACTGCCGACATGACGATTCCACTCATGCTATTTATTGGCAAAACAAAGGTTCCTTTTATGTTTTGTATTCAGTGACCCATCTTGGATCTATCTTTATCCTGCAGCCGCTAACAAACTCGCAAACCACGTTTCATCAACCCTTGCCAGCATCCGAGGGTCACCAGTCTCTACAATCCTTCCGCGATCCATAACAAGCACCCTGTCGCAAAAATCAGACACAATGTGCAGTCGATGGGCGACCATAATGACGGTGCAGCCGGCAAACTCCCTTTCGATTATTGCAAGCATGTCCCGCTCAGTATCAGCATCAACCGAGCTGGTGAACTCATCCAAGAGGAGTACAGAACTACCCGTCGTTTTCCGCTTAAGCACTGCCCTTGCAATGTTGAAGACCTGCTTGTGGCCTTGACTTAGTGAAGATTCTGATAGAACGCCTCCCAGTCCACCCTGGGCCTCCACCATGTTCCAGAGGTCCATTACTTGCAGCACTTCGCGACACTGCTCGATGGTGGCTAAGCCCAGTGGATCTAGATTCTCCATAATGGTGCTGCCCATGGGCAAGAACACTGGGTCTTGGGGCACCGTTATTAGTCTTTCTCGGAGCGTCTGAGGACTTAGAGATGAGAGAGGGACACCGTCAATGGACAATGTGTACTGAGCATCATCCCGTTGTGCGGGCTCCAGAAGAGCAAGAAGAAGGAGAATGAAAGAAGACTTTCCGCTGCAATGCCCCTTCAGTTAGTCACAATGTCTTTACAAAGTCTGCGTGATTTTGAGAGACAAACCTTCCAGTACGGCCGCACAAGGCTATCCTTTCACCGTCTTTGATGGATACATCAATCCCTTGCAATGCATATTCTTCAGAATCTCCACTAGATCTAGATTGTAAGTCAGAGTTCCTAACTTGTTCTCTATAAATATTAAGCAAAGGACTTACTTGTACGTCGCCCAAACTCCACGAGCTTCGATGGCTCCTTTCGATGGCCACTGTTCACCAGGTTTTGCATCATCATGCAAATCACTTTCCGTCCCTGTCTTGGTAGTGAAGTTCCGGAGTCGAGCTACAGCTCCAATAGAAGTCTCCAACGCAGCATAGAATCGCACAATGTCGCTCAACGACTGGCTCAACGTCATCAACGTGACGAGCGATGCACCAGAAAGACTCGAACTAGAACGAAGCTGAGTTATCAAACCCACGAGAGCCGTTGCGGTAACGGCAACGACCACGTTTAAAGTCAGATACAGCCAGCGCTGTACCATTGAAAGTAGATACATCGGTCTCTGGGACTGGTTCAGTAGTCGGTGATTGTGCTTGATGTTCGCTCCCATCCAGCCCAACGCACGAATGGTGGCGATGCCTCTTGAAGTGTCGAGAAAATGTGTGTATAGCGGACTCTTGGCTTCGAGGTCCAACAATCGAAGCTGGCGAGATGTTCGGAGGTAAAACCGTTGTATCAGCCATAAGATGAGTATCATAGCCGGGTAAGTAAGTCCCAGCCACGGCGATGACGACGCAATAAGCACTCCCATGCCGATGACACCAAATATATCCAGCACCACATTAGCCACAGCCATAGGAAGCTCATTGTCGATGATGGTAATATCTTGGGAGAAGTAGTTGGTGATAGTGCCAGTGTCTGATGTTGTCAAGAGTTGCAACGGCGCGTTGATAACAGTCTCCAACGCCCTCTGGTGCAACACCGAGCCACTGAGACGGATGAAAGGGCCTAGAACGAGCACGACAGCAGCCATGAAGGATATCAAGGCTAGAACTTGGAGCATTCCATAGATTCCGATATAGTAGGCCTGAGAGTGCATTTGCGCCAACCCTCTTTGTGGCCGGGCCGCATCGTCAGCCCAGAAGGTGAGCCATATGCGTGGGAAGTTGTTGAGGAAGCCGTTGCATACACAAGAGAAAACGAAGGCGACAATTGGAACCAGGCCGATTGTTCGTATGTAATAGGCAAACACGCTGGTATCACCCAACTTCCGCGCCTCTGCTTCTTCTGCAGTCATGGCTACAGCTGGTAATGAGTGGGAGGGTGCTGGTTCTTCTGTGTTTGCAGGTGCTTCAGTCAAAGCCGGCTCTGAATTGAAGCCTAGATCAGAATTTGAAAGCGTATCGTCCCAAGTCGGCTTCTCTTCAAACACGTCTCCATCACTGCTGATTCTGATAGCATGGTCTGCGGCTTGGAAATGCCGGATCTTATGTGTGCACAGAATAACAGTGGCACCACGACGACGAAGCATACCATCTCGTCCGAATACATGTCGGAAAACATGATCTGTTGTTCTGGCATCTAGACCGCTGAGTACATCATCAAAGACCAGGAGGTCGGCGTCTACAAGGTACAGTGCCCTAGCAATCGCCACTCGTTGTCGTTGTCCGCCGCTCAAGGCGATGCCACTGCTTCCGATTATTGTGTTATCGCCCTGAGGGAGATTTATGAGGTCTCGGTCCAGCATAGTAGCGTTTATGATGGAAGTATATCGCTTGTCGTCAAAGGGGCTGTTGCCAATGATGTTGTTGCGGATGGTGGTGTTTGTCAAGAACGGCTGTTGATCGCAGTAGCCAATGACTCTAGATCGGAGGACAACCGTGGATCCTGTCGCAAAGGGGACTTCGCCGAGAATGGCTTTGCATAGGGTAGATTTCCCGCTAGCAACAGGACCAACAACAGCTGTGAGACGTGATGTTGGAATAGTTATGTTGACATGCTTCAGAACGGCAACGTTCTCGTGCCACCCAAAGCTCCCGTTCTTGATCACAACGTGAGGAGTGCCCTTCTCCTCCAAAGTCTTCATCTCAATTCCCATCGCGCTCGCGCTAGCTACAGAAGGTGAGGAAGAAGTCACAGACGCGGCTGACACCATGCCATTATCAACATGGCGATACTCAAATCTCGGGTCCTGTTCAAGATACGTCTGGACCCGTTGAAGGCAAGTTAGCGCCCCAAGAAACTGTGGAATCTTCTGAAACAGTATCATCAGAGGCGATGCGAGGAGGGTAAGGTATGAGATGGAAACAAATATCGAGGTAGTGTTCAGCGTCTTGGTTGCCACCGCAAAAGTAATAACGGGAGATATGGTCATGGGAACCTGAGAGACAGTGGCCGCTGCGGCGAGGAGCATACGCCAACGCCCACCGATCTCAATCTCTCTCACTCGCAGTCTCTGCACATAAGACTGGATTGGCTTTGTCATGCCTGACATCTTGACCAGCTTCATCTGAGAAATAGCAGACGCAGTGACACCAACTCTAGTCTCGATAGCTTCCATCCATTCTTTCTGGCGTGGTCCAAGAAGCTTACCTATCCCAAACGCCGTGAGGGTTGAGACGGCGACTACACCAAGGGAGGCAGCAAATGCAGCTCCGAGCTCGCGCTGGAGGAGCCAGCAAGAAAGAGCAATCTGGATCGTGTTGGCCCAGTATTCATGGAGGTCAAGAATGCCTCTCGTGATGCGCTCTACGTCGGTGCTCATCAATGTGAGGGCGCCGGAATCACCATCTGCGGGCATTCTCAGCTCTGTTGTCTTTTCATACACGGCGAGCACGAGAATGCCTCGAACCATGATGACAAAACGCTCCTGGAAGTACCAGTATAATGCCGTCGAGAACGCAATGGCCCCGTACGTCAGAGCAGTCGCGCCAATAAGTCCATAGCCATGATTATGGTCTTGGTCTTCGCTCTGTAGGTAGTGCAAGAGGGCGTGGATGAGAAATGGTTGACATATGCTGGCAGCGAGGAGAGCTGCACGCGGAATAATTGGTGGCAATAACTGGAGGGCTAGGATCCGCAGCAGTAGACGTGCCAGACCGTATTTCTGACCTTTGTAGGGATTTTGGTGAAGTCTCTCAACAAGATGGCGATGTGTCTCAGCTTCAAGTGCTTTGTCGAGGGGATACAGACTGTCCAGCGTCAGGATGACACGGTAGCCTCTCATGAACAACGTGTTCAGCCAGAAGAAGACGCCAAGATTCCAAATGCCACTCGTCTCTTCGGGGCTATGCTGCTTGATGTCCCAGTCCAGCCATTTCTCTTTCTGTCGAGATTCCAAGTAAATTATGAGAGCTTTGAGAATAGTGGCTGCCGTCAATACAGAAGCATATTTCTGGTCCAGCCCCGATGGAGTTAAAAGCCATGCTGTCCGTGTCCGAGCAACATCAAATAACAACGTCACGGAAAGGTAGGTAGCGATGGCTGTTGAAGGCCGCGGTGCCCTTGAATGCTCAATCCATGACAGCGGGATAAGAAGCAGAGCTGCGATGAAGGCAAGGCAGGCAGCAGCTAAAGAACGTCCTGAAGCGAACTGGGAAGAGTTACGCCCAAGAATGATGAGGACAATTTGCAAGACAGTCAAGCCTATCGCAAGAGCCTACTCAGCGATGAAGAAGCATCTGTTAGCGGCTTGTACTCAAACACTGTGATGCATTGACAAGAGTGGAGATACACACCAGCTTCGTCCACCGAAATGCCGAAGCGCCGACAATTGGGCGACGGCGACGACAGAGCGCCAGGATGCGTGAAAGACCAAGGCAGATGAAGACAGCAGCTGGTACAATCACAAAGACGACATCTTCAAAAGCGACAGTAAAGTCAAAGTTGCCTCTACAGCCACGCACAGCGGGCCCCAGCGAGTCATCATTGAGACAGGCGCTGACCGACGACATGGTCCATTTGTGTCAGCGGCGACCACTGAACTGATACTGGCACTACAGGTCTGCGGGGAAAGTAAAAAATAGGAGGATTCTCGCCCTGGGAGGGGTTTATCACGGGTGCATTCTTTATCTATGACACTGCATGCATTGTGCGTGCGGCGCAGCTGAACGAGGATCTGCATGTTTGCCCTGTTTCCCCCCGCTCGCCTGTATCATACTGTGCTGCACTTCCCTGCTGCGGCAGATAAGACAGGGCAAACACGCCACCGAATCCTGCCAAAAGTCCCCGAGCGGCCTGTAGTAGTAGGGATCGTCAACTTCTTCTCTCTTCCCGCCCGCCGGAGACAAAGGACCAACACAAGCTTTGGTTTGACTCAGATTACTGTGCTTTTGCATTGCATTGCAGCTGGATACGAGAATATTACGTCACGTCAAAAACTACGCGATTCTGTGCTGTAACCAACGCGGCATCGGCTTCTTGCCTAACGAAACGCGCTCAGCTACCTATCAATAATCAGTCTAGCCACCGCTGGACAAACACTACACTATTCTCCCCGCAGAGCCAGCATCTATCGCATTTCAATTGCAGCCGACATCTTCTGTATGGGACCATTTCTGTAGCTAGTCTGTACCATGGACAACGCTCACCACGGCATCACCGAATCGACACCGCTCCTACAGCCCGACACTCCAAACAGAAGCCCTCCCAAGAACAGGGCCGACGAGTGGCGCGCGGCATGGCAGCGTCACTTTTCCCAGTGGTCAGCCCTGTACATCTGCAGTCTGTTCATCCTGCTTGTCGACGTCCCCAACTTCCTGAGCGAAGTCCCCAAGCTTCGTATGCTCGAGCTTGGTCTCTGCCGCGACTACTACGTTGCCACTGACCCAAGCGTCATCGGCCGCGATGGCTCCGTCCCCGAGCATCTCTGCAAGGTCCATGAGATCCAAAGCTCTCTTGCCAAGATGAGAGGTATTCTCGGCATGATCGAGGGCATCCCAGGTCTCATACTCGCTATTCCCTATGGCGTTCTCGCCGATAGCAAGGGCCGTCGGCTGGTCACGGGTCTTAGTCTACTGGGCTTTGTGCTGAGAGACATTTGGGCGTTTACCGTGCTATACTTTCACCAAGTATTTCCTGTCCGTGCCGTCTATGCTGCACCCGCTTTCTTGGTTCTGGGAGGCGGTTCTACTGTCATCAGTCCCATGATCATGGCCATCATTGCGGCTGCTATCCCGGAAGTCTCACGGTATGTAAACCATCCTCTCTTATGGCTCAGGGACAGTATTCTTGGGTTTCTCTGAACCAGTCACTAATCTCCATCTCATAGAACACGAGCTTTTTTCTGGGTACAGGTCGTCCTTCTCATAAGCGAGCTAATTGCGCCGCCACTTGGTGCAGTTCTCATGAAGGCATTGGGGCCGCATTTTGCTTTCCTCACAGCCGTCCCACTTGAAGCTCTGGCCTTTGTGGTGCTTGGGTTCATCCCCAACACAAAGTCCTCCGACAGTGCCCCAAGCGACATGGAGGGCACGGAGAGAGAAGAAGAAGCCCAATCAGCCAATGACCAATGCGAGGAAACAATAAATGATGAAAACACATCCAAGAACAAGGCTCTAAAGGCTCTATCACACCTTTCACACAACATCCGACATGGCGTTCGTACGTTGGGCAGCCACAAAAGTCTCCTGATTGGCCTCCTAGCGCTTGTTGTTGCAAAGATGGCTCGACCAATGCTAGAGCTGATCTTGCAATACATGTCTGTGAGATTTGGATGGCCGCTGGCCAAGGTACGTGTCCCCCAAGACGGGAAGCTAGCAATTTTCTCCTCCTTTCTCCCTCCTGCGATCACTAATACTGTATTTTAGACGGCGTTCTTACTCTCGATCCAAGCCGCAGCGCAGACCCTACTCTTTGCCGTGGTCCTACCGCAAGTCAATGTGTGGCTCATCAGCAGAATGAAGACATCTTCTGCTGCAAATCTCTCACTGACTAGAGTGTCGATAATTATCCTTGCTGTTGGTTCTCTGTGCATGGGTCTCGCCACTGCTGTTCCTGCCTTTATAATTGGTATGTACAATATCAGTGAGATTAGCTATGTTCTGGCAAACTAATTGATTTCTAGCCTTCTTTGGATACACGCTTGGCAATGGCTTTTCATCCGCCTTGCGATCTCTCCTCACAACCATGGTACATCCAGATCATCTGTCACTGTTATTTACTGCAATCGCCGTGTTTGAGGGTATCTCAACAATCGGGGCTTCGCCACTCCTCGGCCTTTCGTTCTCAGTCGGATTGGACGTTGGGGGCATGGCTGTGAGCCTGCCGTTCTTTGTTGCCTCAGTTCTCTATGCCCTTGCTGCGGTGCTGCTTGTTGGTGGCATGTCTACAGAGTCGTGCTCGTCCCCGCCTAGCGTCTAAGTGGCTAAATGATGGATTGTTTGGAGCTGCAATAAATGGATATCTTAAGAAGACATGTCAAGTCAAGATACAAAAAAAAAGAAAAAATCTTTCTTAGGTCGCTTCAGCAAAAACAATGCCGTTTGCCCCGTACTGGAATCGAACCAGTGATCTTATCATGTCGTGTTTGATTACTAGTGATACGCTTTACCACTGAGCCAACGGGGCTTCAAGGCATTGATGTGATGTGTTCTACAATGTGCTACATTGAGCGATTCCATTCCCTCCCGCATCATTGTTTAGAGTGTTGGATGCCGAGACTGTCACGAGGAAACGGACTAGCCGCTCTAGATTACGGGAGAGATTACATTTTGGCGCAGAATGTAACCTCGGTTGCTTATCAGGCAGATCCTTGTGGCAACCCGCCTCCCCGCAAGATAATATGCCCTAATCTGGAAATGATTGGCCCCAGATCTAGCAAGGATCGTCTCGCCATCTCAGCGCTGTAGTCATCTTAGTCAAGACCTGTTTCAACGACCGACCCGTCGGTCCAAAACATAAACCATGAGTAAAGATGTGAGTGTGAGTAAGATGACTGTGCAGCATCCAGCCTGTATCGCCATGTCCAGCAATGATCTTCTTCTACTGAACTATCCAAAACGAGGGCACTTAGATAGTTGAGTCAAGAGGCAGCATAGCATGGACGCAACTATAAAGACGGCAGAAAGGACCAAACATCTTGTCAACTCAAACAACATTCAATCTTCAAACTTCTCTTCTCTTGAACAAGACACACTACAATTTCTCAAATTCTCATTTACAAAATGGCAGCTGCAGCAGTCCAGACTTACACTCCCGCGTCCTACGACCATCGCGCCGTTGACGCCATGACTGACGTCGACGTGGCCGCCCAGCGACTTCAGGAACTCAACGGCCTGGACCACATGAAGTCCTGCATCAGAGACGTCTTCATGAAGCACGGCGTCGACAAGGTATTCGGCGTCGGTCTCCTCCACCGCCACTACGACGTCGCCCCCAACGAGAAGATCATCGAGCTTGGCCCAGTCTCTTCTCCCTGGGTTGTAGGTGATGGCGAGGTCATCACTGGCGGCTCAGTCCTCCCTCACACCTGGCGCGTCTTTGATGGCGAGCTCAAGCCCACAGAGTTCAAGTTCGTGCCACAGCGTGATCTCTCAAACGTCGATCGACCTATCTTCCCGGCGGCGTTTGTCAAGGAGCTTATCGGCGTGCTGCAGGAGACAGGGCTCGATGAGGTCCTGGGCGTGAGCCTCTATGAGGCCGGCGACCCTGACAACGAGACCATGGAGGTGACATATGGCCGCAGCAGCATCGTCATTCCTTCTACAGGTCTCATCGGCTCCAAGGTTATTGGTCCACAGGGCTTTGACGCTTTCCAAGCTGCCTGGACTTTCAGCAAGAAGGAGGGCGAGGATGTTGTTGCTCACCATGGCATCTGTGCTGCAATGGGTGTTGATGATGGTGTCACAGCTCGACATGGGATCTGTGCCGCGAAGGCTGCCGATGACGGGGTTACCGCTCGTCATGGTATCTGCGCAGCCAAGATGAATGACGGTGTCAACGCACTACACGGTATCTGTGCAGCTAAAGCTGAAAACGGCTTCGAGGCCCGTCACGGTATTTGCGCAGCAAAGGCCAGTGATGGTGTTAACTCTCGTCATGGTATCTGTGCTGCCAAATCCGCTGAGGATGGTTTGAAGGCTCACCATGGAATCTGTGCCGCAAAGGCCAGTACTGATGGAGTTACCTCTCGTCACGGCATCTGTGCTGCCAAAGCGACTGACGACGGCATGACAGCTCGTCATGGTATCTGCGCAGCAAAGGCCGACGATGGCTTCACGGCACGCCACGGAATCTGTGCTGCTAGGGCTTCTGAGGATGGTATCAACGCTCGCCACGGTATTTGCGCCGCCAAAGCCGCTGACGAAGGAATCACGGCTCACCATGGCATCTGTGCTGCGAAGACTGCTGAGGGCATCAACTCGTACCACGGTATCTGTGCTGCCAAGTCTATTGAAGACGGAGTTACTTCTTACCACGGCATTTGCGCTGCGAAGGCTGCCGACGAGGGTATGACTGCTCGCCACGGCATCTGCGCCGCTAGTCTTTCCAACAGGGATGCCATCAAGGCTTAAGATGGTAGCTACACTATCTTGTTCTGCTGTCATGCTGTATGACGTGGAGGGGCGAGACGAGCATAAATAACCACTACCTGTTTGAGAAGCGTGTAAAGAAAGATAGGATCTGGCAGAGCTTTCATGAATTTTAAATATAAATATAAATCTCAATAAGTTCTATTAATCAATTGTGATTTGTAATTTATGTGCACTTGAGTTTTTATTACTTAATAGAACCAGGCGGCAATGATAACCAGTCTTTTTTAAACGATCTATAGACAAGCATCAAATAAATAATGTTCACTCTCAGGTACCGGGTTCTTTATATCCTTTGGTCGGCAGCTACGTCTTTCTGATAGGACAGATAGTAATGTAGGAGCGCGTTAAAGGATGTTGGAGGGTTGCATTCCGAAAGCTCCAATAGGAACGTCCAAAGGTTTGGAAGCTAATCCCGGTAACCAATTCCATCAGCTTGAATTCTTTTCTGGTCTCTGGAATCAAAGCGCGGACTCACCTGTGACAAGAGTTCACTCTTATGACACGTGATCCTGACCGCCGGTCTATTCATTTCATCTTGCCTCGGTCGCTGACGCTCTTCTAGAACCATCAGCACTCCGCTGTCAATGGCTCTCTGAAATTCAGCCCTGTAAAGATGCTCGGCGGCTTTGAAAATCTCGGCTTCATAGATCTGGCTCTCGTGATGTGGCCAGGCTTTGGCGCTGGCATCAATGGTCCCAAGGACAGAACCTAGGCCACGAATCCTGCTGACTCTCTGCATATCATTGGCTCGGGACATGACTTCAAATGAGCTGGTGTAATAGGTCGTTACGACCGAGTCGAAGTCACGAAATCCAAGCATCTTGGCGCAATCGACAATATGGGCGATTTTGCGCTCCATGGTCCATGAGCAAGGAGGAATAGCTGGGTCATCAAGTTCTGCCGCATCACTCATCGGGTGCAATGAAGACCTGCGACTCACATCAGGTGCTGCGATAATCTCGTTTATTTCGGTAGTTGGTGTCATCAAGAGAGAAGCTGTCGGTGGTTCTATACCACGGCGAGCTGATGTGGAGGAGAAGCCTTTCTCAATGGAACTATCACCCGCTAAGTTCCGAATTTGCAACGGTGACATGTCCGCGGCGGGTAAGGGTGTTGCCATTTGACCAAGTGGAAGTGAGACCCCAGACAACGAGCTATGTTCTTGGGCGCCCCAAAAGCTTGCCAGGTGACAGTTGGACTTTGTAAAGAGATTCTCTATGTGGTCAAAATGGGGCAGCATATTTTCCTCGGTTGGATTCGAATACGATGATGCAGGCATTGGTACAGGGTGAGGTGTTGTTTTCTGAACGATTGGTTGGTGGTTGAAGTTGGCGTACTCTAGTTGCAGCTCCAGTTCTTCGATGCGCTTCTTGAGCTTTTGTCCTATTTTTATTACTTAATAATTTGATTCATAGGCCGACTGACGAATATGGACGGATGAGAGCGTTGTGGTCGGGTTGGATTAGCAAAATTGGAAGAGACTGACTATGCTTTCTCTGGGCGATGCGATTCTGTGCCTTTCGTCTATCTATAGTCTCGGCCAGAATCTGCATTGGGACATTGCTGTCTTCCGCGTCCGATAACGTCTGTCCCGAAAGACCTGATTGTGATCCAAAAACCGACATGTTGACATCTGCTATACTAGTCGTCAATTTGTAGGTGCAGAGTTCGTTGGCCTAGACTGATTCGTAAGTCACCACTTTCTCTCAGCGACTTTACTGTCAATTTGAACCTTGCTGAACTGCTTACGGCTTCCACTACAGATACAAGATCAGGCATTATGATTGCCTCATCAACAACGGCTCACTGCTTACTGCTTACTACATGGCCGACAAGCCGACAAGCCGACGCGCCAACACTAATGCACGGGCCGTGCCTCGCCCAAAAGTTCCCTAGCCGCAGATTGGCCACTGTAGGAGCCGAGGCCAGTGCAAGAATCCCACTAAGACCATATGCAGCGCTCCAACCATGTCACTGTGCCCAGAAAATACAGGGCAATGACACAGTGCAAATCAAGATACCCTTGCAGCATCTCCACTTGTGACGTCCCTTCAGGCGTACGACCAGCCAAAAACTGCAAAGAGGAAGCAGTATGAACACTGTGGCGTACAAGGGTTCTCACTACTTGAAGGATTTATGGTACTTGTGCATTGTTTTCGCGCCGTGCGGGATCATGCCCCGTCAGGTGCCACATTCCTAAATGGACAGTCAGTTGCAGATAGCTGAAACCTGGTCTTATCTCCCACTCTACGTCATCTGTCAGATCTACACCGACGGATCAGGATACGGTTTCTGAGATCCCAATTCGGTTGTAAGAAGCGAGCGTCTGTCTACAAATCGATAGATAGGAGCAAGCTACCAGAGTTACAAGCAGCTATTGAAACGGCTCAATGAATTTGAGCAGATGCCCATGGTACGCTTGTGTATTTCAACCAACTACGTAGCTGGCATACCGAGGAGGCTTACACGCGTTCCGTACACAACTCGCCTCGCAAACTCTATCGCTTGCCTGATCTTTGCCCCATTCAACCACAATATCACTAGCGCTGGCCATCTGAACAGAACCGGTTCTCTAACACGCAGCGTCCGTCCCCATCCATACCCTAAACTAGCATTAATATCTCCTGCGAAAAAAAAGAAATCAGGACCGGCCAGGTTTCTGGACGCCAACACAGTCGCCACCACTAAAGCGATTTATTGCGCATGTAAATCAACTAAGTATGCCGATAAACACCGATACCTCATATTATGCCCTATTGTGGAGATGTCACATACTATATCTATGAATCCATGGACTGAGAACTTGTGTAAATGGGCTATTTTAATGGATGGCCTCGAAACAGGAATCTGCTATGTAGCACTAGGCTATTGCTGGAGAGCCCCAAAGTCTGATGCTTGCATTGAGTGCGATAGAGATGAGAAGAAAAATATGTACTTCGGCAACTTTGTCAACCAGATCATGCTGTTACTTTTTGAATTGGTCAGATTTATATTAATCAAGATGATGACGGAGAAAAGGAACCACTATATCGTCAATTGCTGCCTTTATAGTTTAGCTTTAAGTTTCCAACACAGGTGATGAGGACACGACAGGGGTTCCTCGAAAGGACCAACATATGCCTACAGTCCGTATCTGGATCCAAATATTGTTGCCAATAACTTCAAGAGGTTAGGGCTTCCACATAAAGACTCGCCTGCATAAGTCGTGCTCTAAGATCTACTCCGAAGTGGTTTAGAAGAGTTTGGATCATCTAAGAAACCTCAATTAAAGCAACTCTCTAGGTCTCCAGTGGCAAGAGCATTCTGCTTGCACTCGCCTAGTTAAAAATGGAATTCATTTCTGGATGGAGAGACCATCTACCACTCAAGGCAGCAGAGATACAGATACTTGCAAAAGAGGTTTGGACCTAGGTTCACGGTGGATGCAGCTGCCCCCCTCAGCATTTTTCGGCTACTGTGTAGGACGCACAATGCCATCTGCTATGAGACAAGGGATAAAATATACAGGTTTCTGAGGGGTTGCATGGACTCAGATAGTATGCTATGCAAATAGTTGCACTGCTGCGACTTTATACCTTACGAAACAATGTTCTGAAGTCATAGATAAAGATCCGAATAGGCTACTGTAGATAATACTAGACATGATTATCACCCTGGCTAAACATCAAGTCATCTAAGATCGAGTACCGCTTTATTCACCTTCTATGTCTGCCTTGATTCTTATGCTCCATTCCATTGCTTACTTTCTCCGGATCTTAGAAGCCGCTTTCAAAGGCTCGATAATCCAATCTTGATCCAAATCACTCGGACTATCATCCTGTGAAGTGAACCATGCAACCTCAAAGCCTAGGACCTTGGAGTCCTTTGGGAAGACAAATTTAGATATCTTGTCGGCGTCTGCGTTTCCGATGTAGAAAGTATCGGACTCGGAAACGATGACCCGATGACCCTTTTTGAGTATCTTTTGAGTGGTGCCTTTATGCCAGGTTTGTATAATCCAGTCCTTTGATAAGGTGATGCTCTTTTCTGAGTCGGTGAGAGGATCATCCCATAAGATGACCGATTTCTTTGGGGTGAGAGTCTTGAGCCAGTTCAAGAAGGTATTGAATAGTTTGTTATCGTCCTTGGTGTTATACATGTATGCGACTTCATCACCGCCGAAGTGATGGTAGGGTGAGCCAAAGTATCCATCGACGGTTGATACCAAGCTGCGGATATAATCATACACCTGCTTGTTGTTCTGCCTGATGTCGAGCTGGGCGTCTGGCTCTTTCAAGCTTGCCTTGCCTACGACCAAGTCCTTTTTCCATATCCCCCTAGTAGAATCGTTAGATGTTGATATAGCAAGCTTAAAGCGGGCGTGTTATTGACATACCAGATATCACTATGACCAGGCATGTCCGTCTCCGGATACACCAAAATTCCCAGATTCTCGGCATAAGTTATCACGTTCTGGATATCGCTGGGCGTATAGTATGTGTGAGTCTGGCTGTACTTGACACTAGCATTCGTCAAGCCCTCGCCCGCTGGCCAAAGCAGAGGGAAGCTTTCCGCATCGTATATATGCCAGTGAAAGACATTGAAGTTGTATTGGTGAAGCAGGGTCAACAGATGGAGAATAGCTTTGACGGGAAAGAACTTTCGGCCCGTATCCAGCATGAAGCCTCTGTGAGGATAGAGGTTGGAGGCCATCTTGTGAGGCCTTGAAATGGATGAGATGAGGAATTGCGAGAGGTAATTTCGTTGATGCAGCTTATTTATAGCGCTTATGAGCTGACCGGAATTCGGCAAGGCAGACGACTAGAGTGGTAGGAGAAAAGCTTTTCCGGGGTAACTGAGGTCACAGCTTTTATAAGAGTCGCATAACCCGGCTCGAGGACAGAGCCAGGTATCGAGCGCTCAAGTTGCAAAGGATGATTGCACAAGGTGAATCGAGGATAGGTAAAACATTTGACATTTTTCTGGACCGGTTACACTTTATATAAAGCTCTGAACCATCCTGTTTAGGGCTGTGAAAAACTAATTTGTCAAGCAGGATGCCTCCCGAAGGAATGTGGCTTGGATCGCTGATGACGAGAAAGCTGAAAAGGGTAAGGCTTTAGGTGGCTAAGCATATTCTCGGACTTGCTCAGGGCCTAGGTCCTCACTATGATCAACCCACATACCAGGGATAATTACGAGAGGCTTTGGGACTAGAATGGCAGAAATGGTCTGATTTAGCGTGGGAGAGCTAATGCTATTCAGGTTGTCCCGTCTAGTCTTGAAGCACTATTACATATTCAGTGTCAAAGAGCGGGGAGAACATTTATCGCTAGTGTCAACTATAGTACTTGTCGCAGCGAGCATCATCGTCATCTCGATCCGTGCTCGTTTACTAGAGCCAATACAAAGCCGTTAAAGATGGGCGTGGGTGACATGGGGTGACACGCCACATTGGGCATCAGTGCAGCCTTGACTCTGTGATCCTTTCCAATGTGCGTCAAGATAGAATCCGCTCCAGGCTTTACCTCGCCATTCTTAAACATGGCCGGCACCACGTCGTCGAAGAAAACACATCCCCCAGGCCGGGTCAATTTAACAGCCCAGTCGAAATGCTCAATGTGATCCTCAAACTCAGCATCGATAAAGACCATATCAAACTGCCGCTTCTCCTCGGCCAACTTGGGTAGGACGTCAAGGGCAGCTCCAAGTAAAATCTCAACATCGAGACCTTTAACATTCTCAAGTGCGACGTCGCGGTGCTTAGGATCGATCTCAATACTTGTTACTTTCGCACCTCCCTGAGCAAAGCATACAGCTGAGTATCCACCAAGTGTACCAATTTCTAGCACCGACTTGGCGCCCATGAGTTGAGTGAGGATGGAAAGATGCTGGCCAGACATTGGGGTGACGCTGATGGGAGGAAGGCCCTTGGCTTCTGAGTTGGCGAGGGCTTGTTCCAACCTGGAGTTGGGGGAAAGTAGGGCATCATTGGCGAGAACGTCTAATGTCGGAGCCTGGCGGAAATTGTCGAAGTCGGCAACAGCTGCCAGAGCACTGAAGTCAATGTCGGGCATGATGGCTATGATGTGAATTCCTAAAGAAATATGTGTATCATACAGATAAAGTCAAAGAAGATTACTAGATTGTCTGACATATTCGAGTATTTGCGGCTAAAAGTGCTGTTTAAATACCAAACCGAATAATAGTATGGTAGGACGGATCTAAAGATCTCCAGTCTCCACGGACCGGACCGGACCGGACCTAACCCGGCCTGAACTCCGTGGATGTGATTCGTTCCGTTCTTTGCCCGATGATTTACCGTGCGCTGACGCATGTAAGACTCGAGGCTCCGGATCTTGACGGATCCGCGGATCCGAGCATATTCTTGGTACATGCACAATGGCATCAGGAGCGCAGAAAAACGCATGTCTCTCATGTCGCCAGAGAAAGCTCAAATGCGATCGACAACAGCCATGTGCGAACTGCATTGCTCGGTCGGTTGAGTGCGCAGAGCAAGACCTGCCTCCGAACCGAGCGGTCAAAAGACCGTTGCCTCAAGAGTCGGACTCTTCAACACTGTTGAGCATACTTTCGAGGCTAGATCAGATCGAAGATTACCTAAGCCCAAGCAAGAGAATCAAGCATGTCTTTATATCAACTCCAATTGGCGAGCAGCTGAACGCTATTCAATTCCAGGTTCCCATCGTCTCTCAGACCCAAGAAGGCGCTTCCAATGCCATTGCTGTGCCGATGCCTCCCGAAGATCAGATGCAGGCTACCAAATACTCGGTTAATGATAGCTTCTTGGTTGGTTATAGTACCCATTCTGCACATGGCATTTTATTCTAACATTTATAAGTATCGCGCGCTCACTCACGAGCTTAGTATATCAATCTCAGCAGACTACAAATCTCAGACACCAATCGAACCTCGCCACATAAAACTCCCTCCCAAGTGGGAGACAATGCGCCTGTTTCAAGTGTACTTCCAATACTTGGGCCACGTCCAAAACCTCATCTTCAAGCCCCACGCGGGAATTCTTGTAGATGAGGCATATGACTATATCGTGAATATTTCTGCAACAACCGCACCTAGAGGACTCGCCTTGATCTTATCTGTCATTGCCTTGGCGACGATCCTTGAGCCTGTGGACGGGAACTTGACTTCGGCCATTCCTATACTCAAGCAAAGGCTAGCTTTATTTGCCATGTACATCCGGATGGCGATGGACTGCCTGGAGCAACATCGTCGGAGGGGCGACCATACTCTCGAGAACGTACAGGCATTGATCCTCCTCAGTTTTGGTGTCCACCATACCGAGACATTCTCTCCACGGTATCGTGTCTTGCTCGCTGAAGCTATAGCTGTTTCTCATGGTCTTGGACTCCACGTTGTTGACCGAGTATCTGCTAGACGGGGCCATTCGATTGGCGAGGCGGACGCAGTGACACAGGAGATGAAGAGAAGAGTCTGGTGGTATCTTACTGCAACAGATTGGGCGTCCTCAAGGGCAGATGGTAGATACTTGGAATTGAAGATGCCGTTAACATACTGACTTGACCCAGGAACCTCTGGAGCTACGTACCTCATCCAGCCGAACCTCATTAGCACCAACCTTCCAAAACACATCAATGATGGAGATCTGAGTAGAATTGGGCACGGGGAGCGGCCACTTTCGGAACCAACCACCATGTCCTACAATCTGCAGCGCATCAAAGTCGCTGAGGTAGTTCGCTGCGTTTCCGATCTGATGCCGCAAGATCCAAGCGAAGCATCATGTGAGTTGATACTCTCGCTCGATGCAAAGTTAGAGTCATTGTTGCTTGAGCTCCCAAACTTCTTCAAGACTGAGCTAGCAGAGTCTGAGGAGACCAAGCAGATTGATCTGGCATATCCCCATGTTCCGATGCAGCGACTCTTGATTAACCTTCTCATAAACATCTTCCGCTGCGGATTGCATTTCCCCTACCTTACCGGACGTGTCAACGTGGCTCTAAATTCCTTTTCACGTCAAGCGAGCCTCAAGGCTGCTCGAGCTGTCCTTTCCTCCCAGCGAGGCATGAGCGTGACGGACATGTTGCACTCTGCCGATTTCATGAAGATCCAGGGCACCATATTCCACATGTTTATCGGGGCACTTGTTCTTACTACTGACATCTGCTGCAACCGGGATGGCCAGACGCAATTATCGGAACTGATAGAGGTTCTGAAGAAGTTAGATGACGTCAAGGATCATTCGAAAATGGCTGCCAAGTTACTGGATGTGCTGACGCAGTTGCTGGTCACATATAGCGTCTGGTCACCATCTACGACTGTCTCTACATATACTGAAGATGCAACGCAACTGGAACCAGTCTCTTCAGGGTATGAGAGCTCAAGGCTAGATAGTCTTGACATGCCCTTTCCCTTTGATGAGCTGTGGGAGACATACATCGGGCAGCCTGGTGCCTTGGATATGCTGGATGTTTTGGAAGCATAGCGTGAGGATAGATCAGGCACATCAGACGTTCGGATCAACATGGTACGAATACTGTTTGCTATAATGAGCTGAATAATACAAAGCCTGGTTTGTGCAAGCATTCCTAAGACTGTAAAGACTTTGCCTACCTTGCAACACTGAAAAGGGTCAACACCATCAAATCTCATCCTTTTTTCAGCACAATAGGAGTTCGCCTGTCAAACTCCATCCCTATGTTCAATAAACCTACAGTACATGGGTGCTGTCCAGCGCCGACATGCCTTGCCCCAATACTGCATAGGGGCAGTTGTCAGAAAGAAGATGAAAGACAACAAGCCGATGATAGTGAATACCCAGGTGAGAGATTGATTGTCCAGCCAGATACTCGCGCAGAAGGTGAATACAAGAGCGATGCTGTTGTTGATTACAGCCACACCTACCATTCCCTCCAAGATCATATCCGGGTAGCAGTCGGCAAGATAACTCATACCTTGGCACTTTGGTTAGGAGAAGGCATCTGAATTATGTGAGAAGGGAGTTGCCACCTACCAATATCTCCTGCACATCCCCAGCCGAAACCTATGAAGCCAAGACCGACATAAGCGCCCCAAAGCTTAGGAAAAAGCCAGCCTCGATCAGATCCAATGCCAAAAAGAATAAGACCAAGAGGATTGATTATGGCTGCCGGATACATTAGCCATAGTCGGTCTTCAGCTTCGCTTATACCGCCTCGACGTCGCGCCATCCACTCAACAAACTTATCCGAGAACCAGCCTCCGTAGAAGCAGCCAATGACAGCACCAATCAGAGTAGGTATGTTCATCAATGCCACAGCGGTGTCGCCGTAGTTCCATGGGGCATCGTAATAGTTATCCTCCTCGACAGTAAGATAAAAGGTCAGCCACGCATCTTGTGCACCCCATTGCAGCCCAGCATAGAGAACAGCAGGGAAGCTGAAGACCCGAAATGTTCCCAGAAGAGAGGAAAAGTATTGCTTTACACCGAAGCCGATGAGCGTAGGCGATGGTGTCACGGGCGCAATCTGCTGCCAGTATGTCTTGGGTTCGTCCTGAATTGAGTTCACCTGCTCGCCCGTTTCTGATGCGTTATCGTTTCCAATATTGACCTTTGGCATTTTGGGAGCTTCTGAATTGGTATCTGATTGGTGAACACCTTGCAGAACAGCTCTGCGACAAAAGCTTGTCTCCTCAAAGCCGAACAGGAAGACAACAAGGGTTGCCACGCTGATGATGGCACCAAACCAGCCAATCCAGCTCCAGCCAAGAGGACTGTCAGCGATGAGGCCAGAAAATAACGGACCAAGAAAAGTCCCAATACTGGTGGCTAGGATGTAGAGGCCCAGGACCATACCGCGCTGATGACTATAGAACAGCTCCGAGAGCGACAGCTGTGCAGCAGCCTCAGCACAGGACTCAGAGGCACCGACAAAGAGCTGGCTCCCAATAGCATCGACAGGGTGCTCCGTCTTGGCGAACCATATACTCCCAGCAATGGAAGCAAGGAGGCAGATGAGGTATGTGCTGCGGCGGCCATACAAGGCGGGCAGTGGGGAGAGGAGAAGCGTCGTGTAACCGATGCCGGCGAACAAAACACCGGCACCTGTGTTCTCAGTGGCATCGCTGATGCCTTTCGCCAGAAGGGCATCTGAAGCACTGCCGGCCGAGTTGCTGGTGGCAGCAGTAAGGCCCACGATGAAGAGCACGAGGAACGCATGCCAATATTTGCGCCATGGCGACCAGTTTAGAGGATCGTTAGGGGAGTTGGTCGGTAGGGGGTTGAGCGTTACTGGGTGTCCCTCAGAGGCGAGAACGCGTTGCGTCCCAATAAGATTTTCGCTTCCAAGGTCAGTTGTTTGAGACTGCATGTTGTTTGTTTGGCTGGAATATAATGGGGAAGATCAGAGTTGTGATGAGCAGAGTGTTGGCTTCGACATGACCATCAGATAGGCCGTGAAGGCCATTAATGAATTAAAAAGAGAAGCGGCACAATACATGCCGGAATGTTCATATCTTCAGGCTAATTATCACACGTCATTGGCTTAGATTGTCATGTCTCCCAAAGTAGGGTGTCTTTTCGACGATAGGTAGAAGTCAGTAGAAAATGAAATCCTATGGCTGCCTTGGGTTAGTGTGAGCCGTTAATGCGATCACAGCTAACTGCGGAGAAGATGCCTCATTGGGTTTGACAGGCTGACTGTTATCACAATCTCGGGACTCGGCATCGAGATTAATCAGATTTCCCCGCAAACTTACCAGATAACGATCAAGGCAGCACACACTCGTCTCCATTGACTGCCTTGTTACGGCTTAGCTCTATGATTGCCCTGATAAGGGCGTTGAGGCGAATGACGCGGCTGCCAGCTAGTCGAGTCCTGGCTCCTAATGATGCCCCCTTCCCCCAACCACTGTACTATGATTTAAGAGCTCTTTTTGTATCGCATGGGGTATATACTTTGATAACAGCAAACACAAAGCACCCCAGTCCAAACCTGACCCCAAAGTCCAATTATACTATTATATCATCTTAAACTATTCCAAACGCCCAACATGGCTACCACCTACATACCCAGTACCTTGGAAAAACCAAGTAATTATGGCTCCAACCTTGAGGGCCTCCTCGAACGCGCTGTCATCACTGGCGCCGACGAGAAGGCTCGAATGCGAGGAAACAACCCTCTTCCAAGCCTAGAGCAACCCAAAAAAGTCATCGTGGTGGGCGCTGGTATTTCTGGGCTCCGAGCTGCTTCAATTCTGCGCCGCCACGGCCTCGACGTTGTAGTCGTCGAGGCCCGCGACCGTATTGGTGGCCGCATCTGTGCCAGCAGCCAGCCCGGCAAGACGCGTGATCTCGGTACGTCCTTGTCCCACAACACTTGTCGTTAACAGTAAGCTGCAGACCTCAGAGCTTGGGCTGTGTGCCGTCTTATCACATCTGCATGTCTCGTCTCATGCCGGTGTAGGTATGTCAACACATATGTTCCTTCTAAGGGTACATGTAACTTGTCGTCGTCATGAGATATACTAACGTATACCTTTTCTTTTCTCTAAAGGTGCCGCTTGGATGCATGAAACATCGCAAAATAAATTGACCAAGCTGATTCCGAAGCTGGGAGTCGACTATTACTACGACGACGGTGCTCCTTTGTACTACACCCCTTACGGTAAAGCCGGCGCTCAATTCAAAGCCAAGAAAGTGGCGGATGAATTCGCCGATTACTGTGAGTGGTTCTATAAGAATAATCCGGATGCCCAGGACCAAAGCGTCGACGAGTTGGTAAGATCATTTGTGAAGAAGCACGATCTGATCACTGAAGATGAGCGCCTTTGGGCCCCACAAGCTACTAGAGAGGTCAGTAAACTTCTACTGAAAGACACTTGTCTTCCAAGACGCCGCCGCAATTATCGACGAGCACATATTAACAACACTATAGATAGAGCTCTGGATAGGCACAAGTACATCCGTAGCATCTTCTAAGCACCTTAGCTATTTTGTTACGGAACGTAACCTCTATGTTTTACATGGGGGCTATCAGAAGATCGTTAGGTGGACAGCCGAGTCAATACTCGACTCTATTCACCTAAATCACTATGTCAGCCATGTTGAGTGGAGTGAGGATGGAGCCTCACGTGCCGTCGTCACCTGCCAGAACGCACAGGGCAAGGAAGAGCGTCTAGTGGCTGATGCTGTCGTGATGACAGTGCCTTTGGGTGTTCTCCGTCGTCAGTTGATTTCATTTTCGCCCGCCCTTCCGGCTGATATAGGTGAAGGGATCAGTCGATTCAGCTATGGCGCCCTGGGCAAGGTTTTCTTTGAGTTCGCCGACGTCTTCTGGACCAAGGACCATGACCAGCTTATCTACTACCCGGCACCACCTGAACATCAGGAAGAAGGGCTTGCTACAGATGGCATCCTAGCCCACCCTACTGTCACTGTCAACACCTGGCTCATGTCGGGGAAGAAGGAGCTATGTGTCCAGGTTGCCGAACCCTTGACGCAGCGGGTCGAAGCCATGAGTAATGAGGAACTGTATAGCTTCTTCCGGCCACTGTTCAATCTCTACCGTACGGAGCCATACAAGGCCCTGCCTCAACTTGTGAGTATCGAGTGCACGAAATGGACTCAGGATCCATTGGCTGGTTTTGGAACCTACTCGGCCGACAAGGTCGGTGATGAACCCAGCCTGTTCACTGACGCTTTGAGCAATCATAAAAATAGCCGTCTTCAGTTTGCTGGTGAGCATTGCACTTTGGTTGCTAATGGGTGCGTTCACGGAGCCTTTGCTACTGGTGAGACGGCTGCTACCAACCTGCTGGATTCTTTTGGGATTGAGTATAATGGTGGCGACCTTGTTAGTCTTATAAATGGCTTAAATTAGGTCGATCAAACTCAAGTGTGGCTTGTATAACACGCCTAATAAGTTATAGATCAGGCAAAACATAATAGAGCTTGTCTTTAGGTTTTAAATCTCACAAACTCTGTAGTGATGTTATATATATTATTATCCTTAGAGGTATCTAAAAAAGAAAGCCCTTGCTAGCAGTAATAGTATGTAATATATAGCTATAATACTTATATATATTAAATAGAATATAAATAATATATATATAAAAGGGGCTATTTTTATTAAAGTTACTTAAATTACTGCTATTATTATATATAATAAGATCTATTTAAGCTAAATAATAT